>JAUPMG010106830.1:0-12131 GCA_031762675.1 Pachysandra terminalis | reverse complement strand
TACCCTCTTTTGCTCATCTGTTAAAGAACACTAAGAACGTGGCTTGAGGGTTTTGGAATTCTCTTGTAATGGCAGAAAGAAAAGTAAAAGAGAAATTCCGAAATCGTCATCAGTAGTAACAGCTGCAGATAGCGACGATGTTGATAATAAATTAGTTTTTGTCTGTCCAGCTAAATTTAGTTAAAAGCCGGCCCATGTAGGTCAGCTTTGCTTTTTGAGCGTTTTGGGTTTCAGTGGCTTTTCTCTACCCACTTTAGAAATTACCTACTTACCCTCACTTTATTGTTCCTTCACTTCAATCATTGTGGTGATAAACTTGTTAATTTTACGAATTAGAGATGGATGGATGACCCTGTTTTCTGATTTACAAATTTTGGGACTTTTACTTTTCCTAAAATGCCCTTGGCCTTGAAAATTAAGACAACACCCAACAATGATTTGGGATTTTGTAGTAAACTACGCCAAGGTTTAAAGTCTCCAGACCGTGGACCGGATCGGTCTCCGTCCATCCCGCCCAATCCAAATCTGATACAAAAATGAACCGTCCGTTTTTTGTTTTTAATTAAATTCTTTTTGAACCGGTCAATTTCGGTCAATTTCGATCGATATCGATCTAAGACCTTTCAATCCATACATTAAGAAAGAAAAAGTACATACCGGTTGTATCGATCACCGGATAGATTGTACCAGCCGGTCCAAACCAATATCAGTTGTATTAGTCCTGTCTGATCCAAAGTCTCACAATACAATAATTATATCGTGGCTTGAGACCGGACCATTCCTAACTGACCCCGATTAAAGACCGACCGATCCTTGAAACCTTGAACTATGTTAAAGGTTTTAAATCGATTATCTTGTCCAAATTAACATATTTTTTTTCTCTCTCTTCAATTATATATATATATTTAAAGACTCAAGCTATTATAATATTTTCTATTATAAAATTGATTTTTTTTTTTATATATATATAGTTTATAGACTCCAGCTATTATAACATTTTCATATGTCGTTGGTACGTCTATTTAACCTTGTAAAAACTTATACTCAAATGGGCAAGTTGGGATTGATATACCTACTCAACTCGACCCATTTCCACCTCTAAATTTTGCCTTCAAAACCAATTGACAGCTATGTAATAAATGTCAAATCGATTTTCTACAAATCAATCGAATAGTACCACGTAAGCAATATTAAAACGATATTTTTAAAATGTTAATTGATACTGGCCATGTACACGTGATTAATACGGTCGAAAAAATCGTAGACGATACGATTTTCTTTCTTGCCGAATGGTATACTTTTCTTTTATATATATATATGAGTGGATTAAAAAGGAAGCATCAAAATCACCACTCCTTTTCAACTCATTGGGTGAAAATGTGGCATTCATATGCCCACGCAGGAAACTGGAACAAGACTAGACTTGTCATTGATCGTAACCATTCAATTAATCCGTAGATGCTATGTTAACTTGGTGTCCCACTCTCAGACCAACTCTCTTACTTGGAGCCATATAATATAAATTGAATCTGATGGTGTTAAATGTAGTCCATGTGTACTGGTAATACCATTTATGAAAACTGGGGACCAGTTACTTAAGTTTCCAAGGCCCAAGCTATGGTGTGAACGCTGTTGCTACTAAATCTTTCAAGAAACTTTATTCTCAAAGTTGAGGACCACTTAATTAATTATATAATATTCGTACCATTACCTAAATTCTGGGGCTTATTCAAAATGTTCAAACTCATACGCAATCTAAGTTTGTGAACTTTAGATAGGTCTGGCATTGGCAGTGGGTCGGACTTGGCTCGGTCCGAAAACATGGTTAAGCCAAATCCATCCAACAGGCAACTTGGCTCAAGTTCATGTGCTTGACGAGTTTATATAGAAGTGGGTTTTTTTGTAATGAAGATCTCGGTTATGCTCCTGTTATACGTGTCATGGGAGTTTACTGGTGACTTGTCATTTTAAAAACCCTAAAAAAAGGGGTGAATCCTATACTCATGTGGTGGTAGGATCGATGTGTATTTTTGTGATGTGAAGAAAGAAAATGTAGGTCATGGAGACGGGCCGGTCAATTGGACAAGTTGGTCGGTCGATCGAGTGACGAAGGAAATCTCCCCGGTCGACTAGAGAAAGTAGTCAGTCAACCGGCCGCTGCGGGATTAGTGAAACCCTAATCCGCACCGCTTCCTCACTATATAAAGGAAGCTATCTCTTCCTTTGTGGTTGTCTCTCGGAGATCTCTCTGAAAAACCCTAGACCTTGGGAAGGCCAAGGAGGAACCGAAATCCCTTGAAGATGAGAAAGATTTGAGGATCTTTTTTATGGTAGAGTGTATCAATGTAACCTCCTTGATGCGAGAGAACGTGTGGGGCTCTTCTATGCAGTAGGGGTGGGTTAATGGTGATTCTCTTGTAAAGAGGTATATTCGTGTATTCAGGGCTTGAGAGGGAGAGACAATGATGTATTCAAATGGTGTAGCTTGAATGTAAGTCAAGCAAGATCTGGAATCCCTTGTAATTGAGAGAACGTGTGAGGCCATTCTCTGGGTTAAGAGTGTATTCAAGGATTGCGGCTTGATTATAAGGTACTATGGGTTGTAGGAATCTTCTCATAGTGAAATCATTGGTTGTCATTTAACAACTGTCGTAAACGTAGGCCAATTTGCATGCATTTTCTTCCCATTAATTTTTTGTCCAAACTTGTGTTTCCTCATTAAGATTCTGCAGGAGGGAAAATCGGGTGTTAATTTTCCCAACATCCACCACATTGACCAATTTGACAGATCACCAGTTAAGCTTTGCTCAACTCAACTCATACTTGTAACCCTTGAATGCTTGTAAACCTTGAACATAGTTTAGATTTGGCTCAGGCTCGTTAAAAGATTTTGAGTTCAACTTAAGATCCTTAAAATATTTGGGTTCAAGCTCGGCTTACAAAAGCTTGGCTAGAGTTTTGACAGTCGTAGAGTTTGAGTATGGGTAAGGCTTGAGAGGACTCTTCCTATGTTTTTCTTTCCGTCAAGTAAAGGGCTATCTCTCATTTGGAATATTTAATTTGAAGAAGCCAATTAAATTATAAGTAAGGACATTTTCATCTCATTCATCGGCTTAAAAGTATAGCATAATTACTTCCAACAAAATCTTCACATCATCTCAAGAAAAATGAGTTTTGAGATAAACGACAATTTCTTTCTTGAATAAGTAATTGAGTGGGATAATTGTATTCATTTTGAACTCAAATAGCTTTGATAAGGATCTACAACGACCTCTGCCGCTGCTGCTGGTCAAGAAAAACAAAATTAATTCCAGAGAAAAATATTATAAAAAAAACTAAAAAATAATGACAAAAAATTAGAGTTGTCAACAAGCTGAACCAGTTTGGCTCAAATTCCCCCCATATGAGTTGAGCTTGAGCTCTATAATTAGACTCACGAGTCGAACCTGATCTTGAAAAATAAGGCTCATAATGTTAACAAGTTTGAGCAAAGCTTAGGTGAGCTCGACTTGATTAAAGCTCAGATTGATTTGTATATGAAATTATATGCCCTTGCTCTTGTACATCATATTATATATAGTATTATTCATCAACTATAATATAAATAGATTTAGACTAAGCTAAGCATTTTTTACTAGCCGAGCCTAAGCCAAAATATTTTGAAGAGCTTGAACTGAGTCGAGTTGAGCCTTACTCAAGGTTTAATGAGCCCAAGTCACGCTGGTCAAGGCTCGGCTCGTTTACAGCCTGTTTCTGAAATCATTGACTTTCCAACTTGTCTTAGTCTTTTAGACAGTTATTAGAGGTATTTTGGGCAAACAAGATAATTAAAATGTGAAAATTTCAGCAAATAGGAACGAATTGAGAAAAGGGTATTTTAGTAAATTGGAGATAATAGAGAGTTGGTAACAGCGTCGGTGAACGTGAATCCGAAATGTGGCACCGTTTTTGTAATACTTTTTAAGAATAGGGGTGTAATTGTAATATGCTTTTGCGGGTGCCATGCCATAGATAGGTAGGGCTGTAAACGAGCCGAGCCGAGCTTTGCCCAGCTCAGGCATATAAATCTCTAAGGGTTCAGGCTCATTAAAAGTTTTTAGGCTCCGAACCGAGCCGAGCTGAGCTTTGCCCAACTCGGTTCAGGCTCAAAAAAGCTTAGCTCACAAAAAGTTTGACTTCTAAAACATCTACATTATAAAATATTTAGATTAATATAAAGGTATTAATATTATAGTTGATAACTGTTATTATATATAATATAATAATATTAATACATAATATAAGATATAAGAATATAAACGTATAATCACATAAACAAGCCTAGCCGAACCTACCCAAGTTCAACTCAAGCTCATTAAAATAATGAGCTTTTTTTTGTACTCAAACTCGACTCGCGAACCTAATTTTAAAGCTTACGCTCGGTTCAAATAAATCGGGCCCAAGTCTGAGCTAAGCTAGCTCGGCTCGTTGACAGCCCTATTGACAGGTATACAAATAAGGAATTCTTTCTTCCTGCTTTTTGGTAAACTTCTTTCCTCACTTCTTGTTTATGTTTAAGAGTTGAATCTAATTAAAAAATAAATTAAACTGTAATAAGAAAAATGTAGAAAAAATAAATAATTTGATATTAAACTCAACAAACATGACAACAATGTCAACGTGAACTAACACTTGACAACAATGTCAACGTGAACTAACACTTATCTATTTATATCAACTTAAGAAGATCTTAATCTTAAAACATTAAGTAAATATTTTTAAATAAAATATCTAGTTAATTAATTATTTGATTGAAATATTGTAGAAGTTTCGCTCGTTGTGAGATCGGGGACTTGATGATTGATAGGAGAGAGCGGAACACATTCGAGGGATCCTAGTAGGGCGAGAGGGGTTTAGCACAGATGATCCAACAAAAAACCAACCCTTATACCTCACAAGTGAGGTTATATATAGTGTGTGAATCACAAGTCGTTACGACTCTATTAGTTAATATAACAACCAGGCGTTCAGGATTCTCCTTCGAACGTAACTGTTGAGGTACGAACACCCGAACAACGAGATCGATCATCCAAGTGACAGTTCCATATGGGGTATCTACAAATATCAATTTAATATTTCTGATCCCTATCAAAATTATTAAAAGTTGAAATCAATCTTTGGTCTAAGTCTTATATATCATAAATTAGCCACGTGTCAAATTATGATACTTAAAGATTTAATTGGGTTCTTAAAGCCCTTGGACCTTAGATTTCTCCAAAGTAAGTTCTGAAAAAATATTATAAATAAATAATTATTCACTTTTGTTCCCACGCTGCCTTCACGTGTAAACGAGCCGAGTTTGAGTTCAATATTTAGGCTCGTGAGCCAAACCCGAGCCTAAAAAGAAGCTTGTTATTTTAATGAACCAAACTTAAGTAGGCTTGACTCGGTTCAACCTCGACTAGGTATTATATATAATATATAAACTTAATGTAATATATATATATACTAAAACTTTAGCCTAAAGCACCACCTTCCCTTTCCTCCTCATGGAGCTGAGGTGGCATCTTTTGCTTGAGGCAAGGGTCTCTCGTTTCTTAAAAAAAAAAATTAAAAAAATGAATCAGTTTCTCTCTCAAAACCTACTCTAGGCTCGTGAGTCAAACCCGAGCTTAAAAGGAGGCTCATTATTTTAATGAACTGAGCTTAGGTAGGCTCGACTCTGTTCAAGCTCGACTAAGAATTATATATGATATATAAACTTAATGTATCATATATATATATATACACACTAAAACTTTAGCCTTAAGCACCACCTTTCCTCCTCATGGAGCTGAGGTGGCATCTTTTGCTCGAGGCAAGTGTCTTTCGTTTCTTAAAAAAAAATTTAAAAAATAATCAGTTTCTCTCTGAGAACCTACTCTCTCCTTCTTACTAAAGATTCAAAGCAATTTTTTTTTTATACAGTTACTATAACACTCTTTCCAAGCATCTCAAAAGAATCAACCCAATTTTCTCGCTTCCCAAAGTTTCTTCCTTGACCATAAAAGTTCATTTGTATTTTCCCACTTTCCCCAAAACATCTCCTACTTTCTCTCCTCTAAATTCCTTCCATCTCTACTAGGTTTGCCTCCCACGATCAAAACCTGGTCTCACTGTTATTGCCGACAAAGCAAAATCTCCAAAATGCTCTCAACTTTGCATCATTAGGCGGCAAGATCAAGGTCTCTATCATCCACTCCATGGCTGTTCTAAGACGATATGAACCACCATCTTTTGTTTTCACTAGCCGAGCTTTCACGAGGCAGACTTCGGGTTTTTATTCTTGTTTCAAAGTTCAAATATAATAAAAAGAGTGGGGAAGACAGATAAAAATAGTAGGAAAAATTAGCCGAGCCATGGTTTAGCCTTTCAAGAGCCGAGCCGAACTTTTGCGAACCAAACCGAGCCTGAGCCTTATAAAAACTAGCAATCCTAAGCCTGAAAATTTTTACCGAACCTAGCCTTATCCTGATTTTATGAGCCCATACCAAACTAGGCAAAGCTCGGCTCGTTTACAACCCTACTTCAAATGACTTGGATTTTCATGACTACTTTTTCTTTTTTTTGACCTTTTTTGGATCCCTCAAAAAATAGGGTAATTTTTGGAGAAGGGGTTTCTTGAATGGAAACCCATCACGTGGTCGATCTCACTCTAAAGAGGGTGACCGACAGGCACCAGAAACGGACCTGATTCCAGCCAAATTAAGCACCACAATGTCCTTTTTAGGCAGTGAAGTAAGCCTTAGACATGCCAGAGGGCCCCAATATGGCACACATGACAAATAGAGAGTTCTTCACTATTGAGTTTTTTGTTGTTTGATTGGCAATCTCAGTTCATTGATTTTGCAAACCAAGAGAATTGGACAAGTCCATAAAATGGTGAAACAATGAAGAACATACAACCACGACGACAATCCTGCAACCTCCCTTATAGGAAGTCAACACTCATATCATTACAAGAACCAAGGTTTTAAATTTCGATATTGCCAAACATTTCGCCTGATTTTTGAGCGATATTTCACCAGGTTGAAGAAATATTAAGGAAATATTTCGCTATATTTCGCCAAAATTTCAATAAAATGGAGAAAAATTTCCCCCACATTTCATCTCACTGAATCACAAAACAATGAGGATTATACAACCATGATGGCAATCCTGCAGCCTCTTTGTGGAAAAAGTCCACAACCATACCAAGACATGAGCAAGAGTGATGAGATGAGATGGTAACTCTTCATTCAATAGAACTAATTCACATATCCAATTTTTTAAGTCATTTATAGCAGTTTAGAATTCAAATATTTGACGATCCAAAAGGATGGTATCAGCATTTTTTTAATTAGAAAAAAAACACTCACCGTCGTTTAGTTTGTAAAGTCTCCTCCTACCTTGTCATCCTCCGCCAATAGTTTTCTACGTTCAAGGTCCCTAACAAGTAACAAACAAAGCCACCATTAAAAACTCAATGCTCAAACTACAAACAATGAGATGGGGTAAACCAGAAACAGATCTTTGATACCATAAATGTTTCCATGTAAGAGAAGAGGCGAATACAAATACAACAAGAAGTATACCCGCATTGCCTGGCTATACGGTTCCTTACTCTTTAGTTACTTTTAAATTTAACAAGAGAAATAATAAAATCAAATTTGAGCAAGAACCAAAGACTTCAGTGCGAACCAAAGGCACACGTACAATCATCGATGAACCATCAACAGAAAGATAATTAGTTGTAAAGAAATGTGTGTTCATGCTCATTGTGTATGTTCTTATTTGATTAAGAAACCAAATGCGAGGTAGAAAGATCCTTGTGGCAAAATTTACAAACATTTTGCAGGAAATGAACAAGTTTAGTTCAGAAGCTGCATTTAGTGTAGGAAATTAGTAGATTAAATGCATGCAAAGACAAATTGTAATCATTGAACATCCAAAAAACTGACTATTACTGTGATACATAGTCAGCCTGGAGCTCTGAATATTGCAAGAACAAAAGATGCTTGCATATAATTGAATTGTAACATGAAGATGTTGGTAATATCAAATTTAGAAAGAACGAAAACATGTTAGCTAAAAGCATTAGAAACTTGGGAAAGAATGATTAGTTTTAACGAGGGATCCATGCACGTCCATCATGGTTCTTGTTACATTAAAATCAACAGCAAAATGTAAAATCATAGTAGGATATAACTTAAAAGAAATGAGAAAGCTTGGAATAACTACTAATGTACTTACTTTCAATTAGACAAAAATAAGTTTACAAAACTGAAAAAAAATTTTAAATATTTTTTAAATTAATTAAGATTTTTTTTTTAAGGTTTAGGATTCAATCTTTGTGAGCCAATAGATACAATCGATCCTACAATATTCTACAAATGCTTAGATAGATCATATATTCCTTTTTATTGAAATCCAGCTGTTGGCCATGTATAAATTTGTAATTACCTGTTAGTGCTTACTCCTGGCAGGGAACAACAAGCATGGTCTGCCTACCTAGTCAAACTTTAAAATCATTTGAACAGTGGTTATTTTAAGGAATCAAATATTTATTGAGAACCCATCTCCCCCAGGAGATGCATGCAACATGGAAAATGTTAATATAAAATGATATGAAGTAGCACCTCAAGCAGGAAGGCAAAATTAATAAATCTTTGAAGAGAATTTATTATATTGAGTTTAGAGAGAGGGAGAGAGAGAGAGGATTAGCAACTGACATTCATGTGAAAGTCAAATTTGAACAAAAGACAAAAAATGTAAAAGACCACATGAGAGAAAATAGACACCCTTCTTGGTTGCCAGTCAAAGCTTGGCAGTAATGTGAGTATGTATGACCTCCCACTTGAAGGTAGGTGGAATAGATCAAAAGCAACAGGTTCACCAAATGTAAGAAAGTTAAGACTCCCGATGCTAGTCGAGAGGTAAGAATGAGGAACACCCAGAACCCAATTAATTTCAGATAGATTTTCCCAAATTTTTCAAGCCAATACATGGGAGGTGGTATGAAGCAGCAACTGGGTGTCACTGAGACTATTTGGCATCTTGAACATCACGACCAGGAAGTATTAACCTTGATCTCACATACAAATTAGTCTATCAAGTACCTTAGACCCATACATGACATCTGGCACACGGCGCACCATATATTAGCGCTTGGCTTCAACTTTCAAGTGGGAATTCCACCCACTGTAATGATAGTGGCATTAACCCCTTTTACAATATGATCTACAGACTCATAGAAAGATCAGTTTCAACTTAGCTAGACACAAAACAAAAATTGAGTTATCAGTTTGTCTTCGGTGGCCATTTTACATATTCCAGTGTGAGACACAGAAAGAGCACTACAGGTTAGCGGTTTGGAATGGGTGCATATATGTATCTGTGTAGGATCCATTTGATACCCGTATCAAGATACAAGGACTCAACATGTCAACTAAGTCATTTGAGAAAAAAAAATACAATTTCACATAAAGAAAACCTATAAATAAACATTTATACCCAATTAAGAAAACACTAAACTACGAAAACAAAAAACTATAAACTTAAAATATAACAATATAGCAGTTCAAATGTAAAAATGTACCTAAACTGTACAAACAACTACTAATCCTAACCGTCCTAATTGTCCTTAAAATCTAAATGTTAGGTGAACATTTGAAGATTCAGATATGTACACAACCTTAACGAAAAAATTCATTCTAAAAAATGGACTATATCCAGACCCATACCCATACCCATGTTGTTTGTAAAGTGAAGGTCCGGGTATCACAATTATTGCCTACAACGACTTGAGAGTTATTGATATAGTTACAAGGATTTGAGTTTGTCAGACAATCCTTGCCATCATAAACAAATTGTACTTTCTTGCTTAAACCTTTGGGAGCACAAAAACAACTGTTTTTTATCAAAACTAGTCTTGTTGCTGTCAATCCTAAGTCATACATCACACTGATCTACGTTTGTGAGTCCCTAATTGAACAGTTGATGACATGAAAAATGTACTTCTAGAGAGTTTTAAGCACCAATTTGCGAACACTGATTCTTTTATAAGAAAAGGATTCCCCAACTCTCAAAGTTCAATTCTGAACCTAAGAAAACATTTCTTGTACTGTTTTGAAGACTAAAATAACCCCCAAATAAGCATATCTCCAGTCTAGAAGCATATAAAATGGTCTAAAGTACAAAAGATACACACACACATACATACATACATACATACATCTATGTGTGTGCTTACACGCACGCATGTTTGTGGACGAATGTAGCAATATTGAGAGCTTTTATATGAATTACCAGCCAAATTTTGACTTCAGTACTCATAGCGTTAAAAACTGCCAAGTACACGAAACATTCCCTTATCATAAGCGTTCATTTTGACAGCCAAGTGGCACTTTGTTTTTTTGGATCGGTAGAATAATATAGATTATATTAGGGGTGTCAATTGGTTCGGTTAAAACCGAAAATTGAATGAACCAAACCGAAAAAAATAGGTTTGGTTTGGTTATTTGTAATTTTGGTTTGGTTAAAGTTTAAAAAATAGAAAACCGAATTAATTCGGTTTGGTTTACGGTTTAGTCCTTTATTAAACCGAACCGAACTGAAAACTGAATCAAATTAACCGAACTCACCTAAACCGAAATTAACTAACAGAAAATCAACTCGAAGTGAACCGAACTAAATACAAAATATGTTTAATAGGAGAGCACGAACCGTGAAGAGTACTAAAGGCTTTTTTTTTTATAATTAACAACATTTCATTAATCATCAAATTGGAAAAATACAAGAACTGTACATAAGAAAATCACGAACTGTGATCTAAACAGAAAAACAAAAAGCAAAACAAAACTATATCCAATTCTAACTTAACATCTCAAATCCTCATTAGGAAGTCCTGAAACAAAAGTGACTCTAGCAACCCCACTTCTGGCCCACTTGTCTGCCTCAGAATTAGCAGATCTGAGGACATGAAAAAAAGAAATCCGCATGCCATGGGTCAAGAATCTCGCCAACCTTACAAGATGCATATACCTCCAAGGATAAACAAAATTTGAAGCCATCCAAGAGATAACTGAGAATGAATCCCCCTCTACCTAAATATTTTCCAAATTTAATTTCCTCGCCTCATGCAAACTCGCAATCAAAGCAATAATTTCAGTAGTCATTGAGTCCGTATTTCCAATCGGTCCTGAATAAACATGAAATATCACACCATCAGATCGCCTGAAAATTCCACCAAATACCAGAGGGACCTGGATTACCCATAGAAGATCCATCAAAGTTAAGTTTGATGAAACCATCACCCAGAGCTCGCCAAATCAAGTTATGCTGAACACGGCCCACCGAAGTGAATAGAATAGTGTTTCAATCCCTGATAATCGAGTCCATACTAAAGGCTTTCCTTTCTCATTTTTGTTTTTCTCTCAACCTAACTTTCTAAACCCTAAAGGGAATTTCTAAAACCTAACCTAAACAATCCCATCTGTTATCTCCAATCTTCTCTAAGGATCGAAACCATATTTCACCCTCTATCCAAAACCCTGGTAAAAACCTCAACACTCATTGATTTTTGTTCTCAAGGCAATCTCTAAATGATTCGGCACATCTCACAAATCACAAGTACACCCCTAGTTCACGCAATTCTCACACTGGTGTTCATCGATCGTTTGTTCAGTAAGCTGCTGTAGTTTCTGCTACTGTAATACATTGAAGAACCTGTGTCCATATATATATATATATATATATAATATAGTTTACATTTTATATTTTACTTTTAATTCAGTTATTTTGGTTCGGTTTAGGGTTAGTCAGAAATAATCGGTTTGGATTTTTAGTTTGGATTTCGGTTTGGTTATTTAAAAATCAGTTTGGTTTAGGTTTGAACACTAAACCGAACCGTTACACCCCCTATATTATATCATTAAATAGTAATTACAACTATAGTAGTATTCAAAGAGAAAGGAAAAAGAGAAAAAAAAAAAAAAAGGGCCCTATGTAAAAGTGTATAAATTGGAAAGACAGCAAAAGCACTCCCCATGTATAAATTGCCCAACACCTCTATTGTAAGTGATTGATTGTTAACACCTTATCCTTCACCAATGCCCATATAAAAAAGAGAATCT
>JAUPMG010106819.1:0-10000 GCA_031762675.1 Pachysandra terminalis | reverse complement strand
TAGCGTTACAATTAAAATCCTACACAACAGCTAGTGTTCTGGCTTCTTAGATACTAATGATGACCTAGAAAGGTGCCAGCAACAACAATGCATGTCTTTTCCGCAAGATCATTCCTTTACATCCAAAGGTACCTGCGGGCCAATAGTGGAAGATTTTTAAAATCCTTTTGGGAAGGCCAAGCCATCCCAAACAAGAGGAAGCGTCTCCAAACCTACTCCATCGTCTTAGCTGGTCAACTACTTGATATTTGCTATCATATATAGATACTTGAAAAAGGGGAAATTGGAAAGTCAAGAATCTGCCACCCACGCTAAACCCAAACTACCAAGTATATTCTTAGAATTATTCAAAAGATCCCATGATACCCTCCAAACTACAATCCCATTTGGAGAAAAAGACCTTTTTAGAATCCCGATCTGTCTCTTGAGACCCATAATTGTATCTAATAATTTTTCCACAAGGTTGAATTGTCCTTGTTTTATTTTCACAAGCACCTACTTTTAAAAATCTTTATTAATTTCTCTTTACTTCTTTAAAACATATGCACCTATGTTCTTCAGCCTTTAGACCTAATCCCACTTCACCAGATGAAACGTCTTTTTATAACCTCTTCCACACCAAAGAATATTCTTTAAATCGTTTCAATTCTCTCGTCAATAGTTGAAGGCACCACCCTGAAAAGAGACAAATAGTAAATAGGCAAACTCGCCAACCTCCTGTTAATCTTCTCAACGAATAGCTCCCAAAAACTGCTATAACTAGAATTTTCCTCCTTAAAGCCGTTCAAGAATACCAGGAGTATTATTTACAAATTAATGATGCAAGAGGTAGGACCCTTGTTGGTTGCTAGTGTCCCTTCTTCACTAAGGCCTTCATCGACAGCTCTTTACAACATTATACCAATATCCTCCACCATGATCAAAGAAAAGGGAACCCTTAGAACTCCTGAATTGCCCCTTTGGAAAACCATTAATTGACCCCGGAAAAGGACGCAAATGAGACACATTCTCTAATCCAACACATTCTCTAATCCAACCTTTTTGTCTTTCAAAGCCAAATGATGGTAATATATATCATCAAGAGAATCACAATCAACATGGTCAAAGGGATTTTCCATGTCTATTTGGCAAAGTATACAGCCTTCTTTTCTTCTAATTCTGGAATTGATACATACATTGGCAATGAGAACTCTGTTTACAATCTGCCTTCCCCTTATAAATGTACCAGTACGGGATCCAGTAATATTCTAAATCACCTAGTCCATCCTAGAAGTTAATGGAGGATAAATTAAATTAGCATAATAGTTTAAATTCTTTTGCTTCTTTCCTACTAAGTACCTTTTGTTTTGTATTTTTAGGTATTAGAATCTTCGAAGATGTGGCTGGCTCGAAGGTATTTACCATCATATCCAACTTATGTATATTTATGTGTTATCATGAGATTTATGTCTATATATGTATATATTTGTGTGTGTGTGTGTGTGTGTGTGTTCTTCTTTTGGTGAAAACAGAAATGAATTACTTAAGCAAGTACATTTATATGTCTTCACTCATACAAGTTCACTTGGGACCAACAATTTTTTCTGGAGGATCAACTCTCTCTCTCTCTCTCTCTCTCTCTCTCTCTCTCTCTCTTATTTTTATTTTTTATTTTTTTTGTTGTGATGCATTATCCATGGTTTAGAATACATGTAATTTACCTTTACCAATTAAATATTTTTAAGTATTATTTAGAGCTATCATTTTTGGTTTATTCCTAAGGTAGATGTCTATTGTGCAGCCTTGTTTTTGTCTATTTTTTATATTCAAGTGATTCATTGGTCCTGAAGTAAGTTTTACTGTTTTACTGCATTGTTCTCCTTTTTAACTTCAAGATTTTTGTAATCTGTAGAGCGGTAAAAGTGTCCTTGTCAAGTCTGTCGGTGTTGTTGATTCTAGTGCTGATGCAGTTTTTGAAGTGGTTCTGACCCTCAATCGACGTCAGAGATATGAGTGCGTTGCTCATACTACGTTTTGACTATGTCGATTATACTTGCTATCTTTCTCTTAGAATGATGTTTGCAGGTGGGATATGTTTACCGGTGACTTAGAGCTGGTAGATTCTGTAAATGGGCACTATGATGTCGTTTATGGGATGTATGATCCAAAATCCATAACAAGGTAAATCTTTTTCAGGAGTACCTTTTTTCTTTTTCAGGATTACATTATTATATTTTCAGAGTTTTTAGTGCTTAGACTTTCATTCATTTCATTGTCTATATATTTGAATTAAAACTTTTTCTGCATTTATTTAGCAAGCAGTGAAGAAGTCTAGAATCCAACTGTTTTTCTAAAATGATTGGTCCTAATGTCTGCTTTAATCAAGGAATTGGTGGTCCACTTGAACACTGGTAGGTGTCCTTGTTAATGCAGATTTTTCAATAAATGGGATCAAGGTGTAAACTTATTATACCATGATTGAGTTTTAATTGGATCATCTTTGCTATCTGAAAAAGAAAACCTTTTTGGACTACTCGTCATCTTTTGGTGGTGAGAGAGATTTCCATATTTTTGGGTGATCATGGATATTCAACTGGGATATCATGAAGAAAAAATTATCTTCTTACAGAAATAGTTTGGAGTGGAGGGGATATTGGAATTGGCTGATTCTACAATTAGCTAGTATGACATAATTGCATTAATGCATTTACATTGGGAGATTGCACATGGACCCTATGGACCATTGCATGGAGTAGAGATTCTTCTCAGTAGAAAACAGAAACATCGAGCTGGATATTACAAGAGGCATTGAATCATTATAAAATTGAAAAAAAATACTGGGATTAGGAAACTCTATAGCCATCTCAGTCTGGGGGATGCGGATTAAATTTTGTAGATGAAGAAGCGGGAAAACATTGTTTGCCGAGGATGTCAGAGGGGACCACTGTTACCTTCTTCCCTTTCTTTCTTTAATACTAATACAATCCCTCTTTTACTGAAAAGAAGAAAAAAAAAAAGCTTCTTTTTTTTGGTTGTTGTTGTGGAAGGAGTCTCTGCATTGGGTAATCAAGATCAAGGCTTGGAGAACTTTTAATGTCTCCATTAGAAAAGTGATTGATCCTAAAAAGATGCAATTACCTTTTGGGGCATGTTTACCTGTTGGAGCTTGTCAAATGATGTAAGGTTTGGCATTGTGAAGGAGATTCTTGTTAAGGTTTGGGTTTATTGTACCATGCTAGTTTTTTTTTTTTCTTTCTTCTTGTGTGTATGTGTGCATGTGTGCACTTAGCAAACAAGCTGTTCTGTGGCATGGTTATCTTTGTTTGGAGCCCGTGCCTGTTTGCCAATTTTTTTTTTTGATGAATAATGAAAGTTTGTATAAAAAGTAAGGAGAATAAAAAAGTACAAAAGTTCCCTAAGTAGGGGAACCAAAAGGCATTAAAATAAAATACAAGACAATCCCCACCACACCCACTAGGCTGTGCCTGTTCGCCATTTGTTCCCTTTAAAAAGAGAGAAACGGAAGGATCTTGGATAATAAAGAAGCGTGCTAAGATAGATAACGTGTATCACCATTTTTATGTTGCTCTATCATTATTCTTGATTTTCTGAGGAATTCAATTGGGGTAGACATTTTTTTTTTCTAAGTTAAATGAAGTTTTTCAATCATGTCAAGTGATTATGTGCCCCGATTTTCTTTTTAGTTCATTCCTCATTACTTGAAAATAACGCTCTTATTGGAGATCTGTCAAGAATATTGTTGGTTTGGTGATTTCAAGAGATGGATTAAAGTCTAATAACATCAATCTTTCTCACTTCTGAGAACAATCTTTCTCACTTCTGAGAATAATAAGTTTCGTAAATGGAGTTTGGTTGTGGTCTGGGATGTTATAGACGGTTGTGAGAAGAACCAAAAAAATTGTTTAAATGGTTGGTGGAAATTGATTTGCAGCACCCTAGTTCCGCTTTGTGAAGATTAGCAAAATTGATAGAACTTGTAGATTTCTAGAGGATTTCGTGAGGTATTGAGGGATTGAAATCAAGAGAGGGAGTGAGGAAGGAAAGGGATGAATTCATTGTGAGCTTCGCTACCTTTAAGAACCTTTTGGGGATTGAGGAAGTGAGGAGATGGATTCGTTGTGCATCTCGTGCGTTCCTCAATCCTTGAATGCCTCTTCAATGAAGCCCAAATAAACTACATATCTTGGATTTCTTGTGCAATACTACAAAGAAGGGTCAATTTCAATCTTAGGATGAGAGTTTTGATTGCTTAAAGTGAATGAGTGAAAAGGAAGACTGGATGCAGACCACACGTTTCCACTCTTATGCTATCATAAGAACTAAGCTTCCGTTCTTTAATGACGTTAATTTCATATATAATTTGCATGGTATGCAGGGTTTTATGCATGTAACTTATATGGTTTTTAAATTTTAATGATAAAACATCTTAATTACTACTATAAACTTTAACTCCATTAACTGTAAGTTTTAGCAGGGAAGCCAAAAGGAACTAGTAAATATCCAGGATGTTTGATCGTGGTTTCAACTTTCAACTTCACTGGATGGTTAACTATGACGACTTTAGAATGTGATGGAATCCAAATTGAATAGATTCTCAACGTTTCAAATTTGTTAGAAATTACTCAATTAACATCACATGTTGTTCAGAACCTGCCATATTTGTGTGGCTCTAGAATGCTTTCGAATACTCAAACGTGGTGGCTACTAGTTAAGAAACAACATGTCATTGCTAAACTCTTGAGGCCCCTCTTAGACAACTATAAAGCATGGTTCCAACTGTATAATGGGTTGATGTGATTAAACCAACCTTTTCGACATAGCTCCAGATCATTATGATGGATCTTCTCCAGTTTTTTGTGATATGCGTATAAGTATGGATAAGAGTATGATGCTTATCCGTGGTCATCGGTTTCCTATTGAAAACCTCCCTTATTCAGGTTTTCATCCAGTGGGATGGTTCACTGATGCATCTCTTAAGTATAGTGAGTTCTGATCTCTATAGAAGAGAATGCTTTTGTTTGTTCTACATCTAAATAATCACATTAGCCAAAAGTATTATCTATAACATTGTGCATATCACACCATATCACACAAGTGATTTCAAAACTGCATGTGATGCAACTCAATGTGGTCTTGATGGATCATACTATCATCTCGAGTTGGGGAAGTGTTTCTAATTGTTTAGTATACCTTTTGGATATTTGGGAGTAATATATATGATGTACATTTATGCTTTCTTAGATAATGTGTTTCTGTATGCACAATGTTATGTTTACACATTATTTTATATTGTCTTGTTGTATTTCCTATAGATAGGCAGGCTTATTCTTGCAATTTGATCATTTTTTACCCTATCGTAGTATTAAGATAATTTTATGTGAAATTCTCTTTTGTTTCATGTTAGTTTTTCGCTTTTTTTCTGTGTTTCCATGTGTATCCAATATGTATCTTCTAATTTTGAAGTTTGAAGCACATTTCATACTGATTCATTAAACTATGCTTCTAAGATGCCAGAATGCTGTTGTCAAATTCAAAATCTGCAAGATCATCAGCAATTAGAATAACTGTGATATGTCATAGATTTTAGGCTTTCTGATATAAAAATGTCATAGATTTTAGACTTCCAATCTTCAAGATCAATGGCAATTAGAATAGCTATGTGATGTCTTAGATTTTAGGGTTTCTGATATAAAAAATGTCTTATATTTTAGACTTTGAATCCAACCACATTGACAATTGCATGTTGTTGATCATCAATTAGAATAATTATGATATGTCATAGATTTTGGGCTTTCTGATATAAAAATGTCATAGATTTTAGACTACCACTCTTCAAAATCAATGACAATTAGAATAGCTTTGTGATGTTGTGGATTTTAGGCTTTCTGATATAAAAAATGTCTTAGATGTTAGACTTCGAATCTAACCACATTGACAATTGCATGTTGTTCATGTTCTAACCATTAACCAATTTTTCTATCGCATAATTGCCCATCCAAAGTTTGCACATATAAGAGTTTTTGTGTCTTTCTCTTTTGTTTCTGCCTTTTCTGCAATGATCAATAGTTATTTAAATTTGGGTTTACATTTCTTTGTAGGCTAGCATTTGGTTACATCTTAATGCCGGTTAAAAATTAATGTGTTGTATTTTCTTCTCTTTACTCATTCTTTACATGCCATGTTCCAGGTGGCAATCCAAGAGAGATTTTGTTTTCTCTAGGCAATGGTTTCGTGGACAAGATGGAGCATATAGTAAGATGCCTCATTGATAGCTCAAGAATTGCCATGATTATTTAATTTAATGATTTTTATTATTTCCATTTGTCTGTCCAAAAATAAGAATTAAAACACTGGTATATTATACTAAATTAATTATGGTTTTTCTAACTTTTATTAGCCAAGATGACTAATTTAGTCTCTCTCTCTCTCTCTCTCTCTCTCTCTCTCTCTCTCCAGCTATCAAAGCTTAAGGATTTTCATAAATTTGTTTATTTTTATTTTTATGACTATACTAGTTTATCTCCCTTGTCTCCATTTTTGTTCTTGGCTGTGGTTATCTTCAAAATATCTTATCTAGGTAGCATATCAATCTATTAAAAACGAAATCATATCGGATATGCTTGAAAATGCCATAAAAATCATGGAAACTCTTGGATACTTAAAATAAGACTTACGTAGATGCAAAGATAAGGTTAGAAAATGATGAATTGGCATAAATTTTACATTATATACCACTGTTATGAAAACTCACAAGTACGTGCATAGGTGTTAGAAATGTTGACTAAATGTAAATTTTGACAGCTAGAATATAACAAATAAAGCAGTACGACACGATGAAAAGCATTTATATCCCATAGAATACACAAATTACATGTGAGGAATAAGATACAATCAATTTCAAGACATATCCTTTCTTCCATTGTTCAAACATCAAGAAACTCAAATCCCTTAGAATTAAAGGAAAAAACTAAGCACAAAAACACAAAAAGCACAAAGAAAATTTCATGATTAGCGCATAAGAATTAAATAACATACAAGAAAAAATTCTTCAACATTAATTAATGGAACTAGTTGAAATTGTTTGCATAATTTTAATATGATATTATTAAAAATAATTTAAGAACATATTTCACGATGCAAAATGAATGACTAATACACTACTATGTTGGGGTAGAGGCATGGTTGTGGTAGGGGAATTTGACGTTCTTCTCCGCTTTTGTATCGTGCTGACATGATTGATACATGATACATATCAACCTTATTGGCTGATAAGATACATAATTTTGAATCATGGTTGTGGTAGAGGCCCTGTGGGTGTAATTTTGTAGAGCTTTGACGAAGGGTTGATTGAGGGCTTCCAAGTGGGTGAATGTGGTCCGATCATTTCTCGTTTACAGTTTGCCGATGACACCTTGGTATTTTTCAGTTGGCTCCAATGAGGAGACTTTTAATCTTAGAGTGGTTTTTGTATTTTGAGGATGTTTCTAGGTTATGCATCACTTCGAGTAAAAGTTCTGTGTTTGGGTTCAGTGAGTTGGATGGATTTTTTCTTCAGGAATGTGTGGATTTATTCGGCTGTCATTAGGAAGACTTGGCTGATGTATAGTGCTTAGGTTTACGTTTAGGTGCTTGCTTTGACTCAACTTTGGATCTGGTGATAGAGAAAATTAACGGAGGCTTGCTTGCTGGAAAAGGCCGTATCTGTTAAGATGTAGGGTATTAAGAGCACCTTGTTTGCGTATTTTCTTTTTATCTTTTTTTTTTTCTTTGCTCAAAGTCTCCTCTAGTGATGCCAAAAAATGGAAAGAATCTTTGTACCCAAGACGCTGAGGTATTTAGGGTTCAAGAAAATGAAGAGATGAAGCAAAGAAAAGAAAAAGAATTTATGGGTCACATGTTAACAAATCTGTATCACAGTTTTTGTACATATATGTTGCCTGTTGATAAGTTCTCTTTTTATTTTTTCCCTCTCTAAACAACGATTCTGAACCTAATCCTGATCTTGACCTGCTAATGACAGAGGAGAGAATGGATGACTTGAGAGATGGAGGAAGGGGAATCATCGGGAGAGTGAGTTATGCCGGTGGGCATTTGCCATCTTCTTGATCAGTGGAGGTTCCTAGGGTTGGCGGTGAGGGGCCGGATTCTGTATCGGTTGGTGTTTCAGGCTATATTATGGCATATATGGAGGGAGCGTAATATGAAGATCTTTCAGGATACTTCATCCTCTAATCTGAGTGCGATGGAGGAGATTTTGGTGTCTGTATCTTCGTGGGCCTCGGTGAGGGATCAGTTTGTTGGCTTCTCTGCAACAAACATTCAGAGAGAGTGGTATAGGATCTCTATGGGTGGAGACTATTCGACGACGGTGCATTCTATTTGGTGCCCTCTGGAGGCTGGATGGGTAAAGCTTAACTTCGATGGTTTATCCATGCCACCTCTCGGTACTTTCGGGGCTGGTGGTGTCTTTAGAGATAGTGAGGGCGCTACTCTTTTCGTCTTCTCTAGTCCTAGTGTTGGTGTTGAGTCAGTAAGGGCTGGGTTGGTGGCTTTGGTGACTTGACTGAGGATTGCTAGGGCGCAAGGATTCCGGGATTTGATTGTGGAGAGTTCTTCGTCTTCTATCATCGATTGGATGGGGCGTGTTGAGCAGGGCGCATGGCGCTTTACACATCTTGTCCGCATGGCTTGGTCCTTGTTTAGAGATTGGAACATTTCGTTCCATTTGGTCTCTCGGGGGGCCAACTTGGTGGCTGAGGCTTTGGCTAGGAGGGGAGTGGGTAGGACTGTCATGTTCAAGGGGATCCCGGATTTGGAGTTGATTCAGGAGAGGGTTTGACGACCTTGGTTTGGCTGGTTTGGTGGTGCCGTGCATTGTGTGTTGATTGTAGGTTGTTTAAGTTATGTGATTTTCTGTTTTTTGGCCCTGGTTTGGAGAGGGTCTCTCCAGCTGGGGTGTTCTGGTATTTTTTATTTTCGTTGTTTTTTCCCATCTTTTATAGGATTCATCAATTATCAAAAAAAAAAAAAAAATGGAGGAAGTGGAATCGGAACACGATGACATAAAAGGAACATTTTGAATTCACAGTGATGTGAAAGCAAAACTTTGAAGTCTATTTGTGGTTTGACCTGTCTGCCGGTGCCAGGTTATTGGGTCAGCTTCTTGTCCAGGTTTTAAAACATTGGAAAATATAGGTACCACACTGTTAGGCTAAGATGAGGAAGACTAGAAAATATTATGACTCAAGATATGGTTTTTGACAGATTGGGATGGAGGAACTGCAATTGTGTTGCCGATCCTGGCTAGTTGGGATAAGACATTTTCTTGTTGTTGCTGTTGTCGTATAGATAGGCTGGAAGTTAATGCTAGAGTCTTACTTCTCTTGTACACCACTGAAAGTTAGATAATTTCCTCAGAACTGTTAATACTAGGTCAGCAGTACTGCCTTCTATTATCTTGACCGTTATTCTCTGTTGACACAGAAGTAAAGGTGTTCTATAGATACACACATTACACTTCATATCATTACTTTATATATATATGTTTATTTATATGTGTATATTCATATAATTAAAACAATGGTTCATTCAATTTTGTTATCAAATTGTTTATGGTGATATAAATTTGTCATTTATTACAAGAAATGTACGTAATGCTTTTTTGTCCTGTTTCCCATTAAAACAGAACTCCTTATATTTTCCATATATATCTGCAGCCATTTTACAATTTCCAGCTGTCCACAAGAAACGACCTCCAAGATCTGGATATCAGCGTACAAAACTTAATCGTAAGAATGTACTTCTACTGTCTTCTGTTTAGTTATTGCTAAATGGAAAATTAGTTGTCATTCTTTGCAAAAGTTACAAATAATTTTTGTATTAGAGTTTTCATTTGTTGCAATCTTTTTATGCTGCTTCTTCACAATTAAAACATCCTCATCTATGTCCAAGTGTTGGATGGACCTAATCTAAAATGTGATAATCCAAGTCCAACCTTTCT
>JAUPMG010106808.1:0-12132 GCA_031762675.1 Pachysandra terminalis | reverse complement strand
AATAACTTAGTCTCTCTTACTTTATTATCTCACAAGCATGTGCAGTTATGTATATTTTCAATTTAGGTCTTATTCTTTGTTTATGCAAAATCATAAGATCCTCACCCCATCATCACCAACACCACACTACCACCACCACCACCACCACCACAACCACCACCAACATCACACCACAACACCCACACGCCACCATCACCACACCACCCTCACCCTCACCCCACCACCAACACCACACTACCACCACCACCCTCACCCTCACCCCACCACCACCAATACCACACCACCCTCACCCTCACCCTCAACCTACCACCATCATCACCACACTACCATCCTCACCCCACCACCACAATCACCACACTACCACACTACCACCCTCACCCTCACCCCACCACCAACACCACACCACCCTCACCCTCACCCCACCACCACCAACACCACACTACCACCACCACCACCAAAACCCCACTACCACCAACACCAACACCCTCACCCCAACACCACACTACCACCACCACCACCAAAACCCCACTACCCTCAACATCCTCACCCCACCACCACCAATACCACCACATCCCACCACCAACCACACTACCACTCTCACTATTCTATTTCCTTAATGTTTTGAATGTTTTACATTGTTTTCATTTTCCGTGCATGTTTATAGTATTCTTGTATTTGAAATGGTTTCTTTCATGTTTTCGGTCATGAATTGGTTTTGTGGTCATGTTGGTTCCCTATATTGCATTCTATAAATTTTGAATTTGGTGAGGTGAGGGTGAGGGTGGTGTTAGTGGGGTGGGGTAAGGTTGCTGCTGCTGTTGCTGCTGCAGCAACAGCAATGAGAGAAGGTGTGGGTGTTGGTGGTGGTGGGTGAGGGTGAGGGTGGTGGTGTGAGGGTGAGGGTGTGGTGGTGAGGTGAGATTATTGCTGTTTGCAGCAGCAACAACAATGAGAGAAAGAGAGAGAGGGTGGTGAGGTGGGGGTGAGGGTGTGGTGTTAGTGGTGGTGGGGTGAGTGTGAGGGTGTGGTGGTGTGAGGGTGGTGTTAGTGGTGGTGGGGCTGAGGGCTTTTGATGAAGATATATAGCTGAAGTATTTTACTAGACATAGTACACTACTAACTCTAGAGGAAGCTGATATTGGATGTTGATTGATTAACTTGTATCTTCTTCTCTCTAAATTTCTAGGTTTTAACTGTAATGAAAATGTCATTAACTTGATCTGGGTTACATGCAGGATGTTTGTTTTCAACTGTCGTGGAAGAAGATATTGGATGTTTCTTTTCAGCCTTTTGGATAACCAAGTTGGAGTCACCATGAAGAGAGAGGAGAGTCTATACATGACAAGTTGCACCAAACCTTGTATGGATTGTTCATGATCCGATTGCTTAATTAGGTTTTTTTTAGGTTGTTCATTTCTGGACTTGGTTTTTTTTTTGTGTGTGGTTGTTAGTTGCTATCAATGTACAGTAGTTCTCATCTAAGGGCTAAAACAAAAAAGTCTCTTTCTTTTAGTTTGTTTTCATTATTATGTAGACTCACATAATGCCATGAAACATACCACCATTAACTAGTGATGTCACTAAGAAGTTGTAAGTGATGCAGAAACATTTAGTAACCCTGTAGAAATAGGGTAAATGTTTTTTTTTTTTAAAAATGGGGAATTGACGGCGGTCCTAATAGGACTGTCGATAATGGTAATGTAAAGCACGACGGTCTTAATAGGAACGCTGTTAGTACCGGAACAATTTATCGGCAGTCTTAGACCGCTGACAATGGCCTGGTAATTGATGGTGGTTCGCAAGCCTGCCGTCAGGACCGCCGACAATTCTTTCCCCGGCCATGTAATGCTCGGGGGTTTCCTTGACCACCGACAAAACCTTTGTCGGCGGTCTGTATTCCTTTGCCGAAGGTTTTGGATCGCCAGCAAAAATCATGTATTTTGTAGTGTGTGATTACACGGCTCTTATTTATCGATCACCATTTTTGGCGACTCTGCTGAGGAACTTGTTTTCTTTTCCTCGCATTTTTTTTAATTTTTTTTTTTTTATTTCAGATCAGATCAGTTAGAATTGTTCAATCGTCATGCAGTTGCATCTTCCTACCACTACCACTGCTAAAGACAATCAAGACCCCCCTTGACTAGAGGTGGATCCTTCTTTGCCTACTTCCACTGTTATTACGCCTACTGTACCTGCTGCACCTGTGCATTCGAATGCATCCCCATCCATCCCAAAGAATACCATCATGACTTTGGTGGAAACAATGTAGGCTATGCAGGACAATTTATGTTATTGGTGGCTTAGAATGCTACAATCTCTTTTCCTGTTGGTAATTGTATTCCCCCACCACCAATTACTACTACTAGCAATCTGAGGGAGGAGCCAGCTAGGTCCACTTTTGAACCTAACATTGTTACCCTGCCTTTACCATCAGCAACTTTTCCATCACCTTCACCATCTCCTACAGTAATTCCACCATCATCATCTTCACCATTTTCTACCCCTCACTTTGCTACTCTAGCAGATGTTGAGGCTTTGTTAAGACAGTCATCTCAACATCGAGATACTGAGTGGATCAACAGTGACTATTGACCTCCTTATCCTCTGTCTCTAATGAGAAAACCTTATCCTACGGACGACATGAATCCTATGTTCCCAAAGTGTACTTGTCAGACTGGGAATGTGAAGGAGCACATTATTCATTTCATTGAAGCCTTGAAACTCATGCTTCACACCATGATTTCAGATTGAGGGAGTTCTCAAGATCCCTCTCGGACAAAGCTTATACCTAGTATAACTACCTCGAGCCAGGCTCCATTAACTCTTGGGAAGAGTTAGTAGCCCTTTTCCATAATAACTTTTTCATTACCGAGGAAGCCTACACCATTGTTAACTTGAGCAAAAAACACCAGGGTCCTTCTAAGGGAATGGATGATTACATTCAGAGATTTTGAGAGTTGGTGATGCCTTGCATTGAGACAATTGCTGAGGAAAGGTTCGTGAAGTTGTGTTAATGGGATTATTCTTGAGCACAGGATCCCCTTGGAAAATTTGGACCTTTCGAATTTCACTCGAGTCATCGAGGCAGCCCAAAGGAAAATTGTCTTGCTGTCAAGCACCATCAAAAGATCCAAGAGAAAGAGAAATGTGGAGAGTGCTTTAGTGAATGAGAGCCCTTCAAAGACATCAAACGGTTAGAAGAATGAAGACTCTCGAGATCCTACTCCGGAGTTGGATTGAACACCAACCCAGTTAGAAGTCCTGTTGTACAACTGGGTGAAAGATAATCTTCTCACTCTCTCTCCTCCTTGAAGTGTGCCCTCTGCCAAGGATAGGAAAGCATCCAAGGTTTTGGAACACCAATTCATTGGCCACACAACCTTTGACTGATATTCTCTTAGGACACTATATTACTTGCGAGTAAAGCTCGAGGAGATTGAGTTGCAACCCGAGAAGGTGCACACTGACTCTCTACCTAATCAAAAGGTAAGGAAGCTGTTGTAAATGTCAGTCTCTGAAGTGGACAGGGACGATATTTATCCCCCAGGGACTGGTTTTCTGAAGTTTCAAAGGCTCGAGGAAAGTATGAAGAAAATTGGCTTCTCAAAGCAAGAGCAAATTGTTGTTCGAGCATACGCACAAAGGCTTTTATTCCAAGAAGCCAAAGAGGAATGTGTCACTGATATGGCAGGAGATGGGTTAATCACTTTCAGGAAGGAGGACATGATGGTCCCCCTGAGAACCATAGTCAATCATTGTATTTGAATGTTGTGCTACAAGTTGTTGACATTCGAAGCTCATTGGTTGATGCTGGGTCATCATTGAATATCATTCCAGTGGGCATCTTGAAAGCTATTGGTGTCTCATCCAAGAGAGTGATTCCTCAAGCAATGAAAATCTATGGCTTTGATCCTCAAAGTCAGTATGTTCTGGGTCATTTGACCCTCGAATTACAAATCGGTCCTTACAAGCATCCCACTCTCTTACACGTTTTGGATAGCAGCCTAACCTACCATATCCTTCTTGGGAGATCCTGTATTCACAAGTGCATATTCGTTCCATCTACTTATCATCAATGCTGCCAAGGAATTCGAAATGGGAAGATCGTTTGACTCATTGCTGATCTATAACTCTTTAATCAACTAAAGGACCATCTAGCTGATGCTGTTGAATATGATGAGTTAGCCCTTAAAGGTGAGTGCCAAATTTCTTTGCCTCGAGGCATTTCTTTGCTAGCATGACCAACCCTGCAGTCAAACCCCAACATCCCCTTGTCTGAGCCAGGACCCTCGAAGAGGAAACTGAAGGAAGAGAAAAGGAAGGAGCAAAAGAAAGAAGAGAAGAAGATGCCTGTTGAGTCTGAATCTATTAGAGAACAACCTGCCTCAAAAGCCCATTGCACTAGAGTTATTATGCCTGACGGTTAAATTGCATACTGTCTCTGGTCTAAGCCTGACCAGCAGAATCTCGAGGCTTCACCTATGAAGACCACCTTAAAGGAAGTAAAGGTTGAAGAACCTAAACTTGAGGCATATATTGTTGAATGTCCAAATGATGAGGACAATGATGACATCCTTTCAATGGCAAAGGTATTCAAATTTCAACATGAGGTGCAGGAGGAACCTGAGCAACTCGAGGATGGTTTCAAAAAGTCAATCCTCGAGACTTTAGAGGAAGTAAATCTGGGAGAACATTATGAAGGAACTAAGCTCACTTTTGTTAATGCTAGCCTTTATTCTAATGAGATCAAGGCTAACCTTGTAACTTTGCTGAAAGAATATAAAGATATCTTTGCTCAGTGCTATATGTGTGGTCTGGATCCTCACTTAGTCACACACACTTCACTTATCTCCTACCATTAAGCATGTTAAGAAGGCTACTCGAATCATCAAACTTGAGATTGAGTTACAAATTAAGTTGAGATAGAGAAGCTTTTGAAACTGGTTTTATCAAACTCATTTAGCATCCAACCTGGATTGCAAATGTTATGCCTGTAAAGAAGAAGAGTAGACAGATTTGATGCTATGTTAACTTTCGAGATCTTAACAAAGCTTGACCAAAGGATGATTTCACATTGACAAATATGGATCTTCTTAGTGGCTACAACCAAATTCGAATGCACCATATGGATGAGAAACACACTGCCTTTTGAACTCCCATAGGTAATTTTCATTACAAAGTCATGCCTTTTTGTTTGAAGAATGTTGGCTGTGATCACCGCCGAGTTGGGTGGACCCTGGGTCAATCGGGTTATTTTGGAGTCGCCAGCATCCATGGGCCAGGGTGTGGATGGTCACATAGGTTTTATCAATTATTTGCAAATGAACCAGAAATGCGATTTATGAGGTGGTCTAACCAGAAATTAAGGTAAGGGGGCTTATTTGAGAGATGGGAAGGTGTTAGGCACCCATCAACTCCCTGTTCAACCGGTTACCTGGTTCAACGTTATTTGTCCAATTTATTAAAATATAAAATAAGATAAAATAATAATAAAAAAAAATTATAGGAAAATCCTAAAATTGGTTTAGAATGATTAAATTCTAAGAATAATCCTAAAATTATAAAAAGAAATTCTAAAACTTTAACAGCCTAAAAATAAAATAAAATGTATCTAATGGATTCCTAAAAATAACCTAGAATACTAAAATGCAACAATTCCTAAAAAGGGTCCTAAAATTAACCTAGAACACTAAAATGCCAAACAATTCCTAAAAAGAGGTCCTAAAATTAATATTAAAATTAACCTAAAAAGTGTTCTAAAAGTGAAATAAAATGCATCAAAGTGGTTTAAATTTCTCAAAATGACTTATACTAATTAAAATGCTAGAAAGTCCTAAAAAGGTCATGAAATTAATATTAGAATTTAAATGTCTAAAAAAAGGACTAAGAACAATAAATAAAAATAACTTAATCTTTCTAAACTAATAATAGCAAATAAAATAAAAATCATTCAGTATTATTAAATGCAAAAAGTAAAAAAGAGGCACATAAAAATTAATTTGCAAATATACTAAAATATTACCATGGATTAATTACACTCACAAAAAAAAAATTCATTTATAACATGCTTTTAATTCTCAAATCATAATGATAAAATGACAAAAAAATTGAAATAAAAAAGATTAAAATACCTGTGGCCAATACAAAGTCTCAGTTGTGCTATCTTCTGTTTTGAGCTCCTCGACGAGCTCGACTTGAGAGGAGGCTGTTGTGCTCGGCTTCGTATTTGAGAGAAAAAATAAATTAACCACTTTTGTATATAAGCCAAACGGGTCCTTAGGTCCGGGTTTTCTTCCGGTTTTGATTTTCTGGTCTCTCTTTCTTGATTTTTTTTCTTTTTTTTTCTTTTTTTGGGTTGTTGGATTTTGGTTTGCTGGGATTTTTTGTTTGGATTTGGGTTCGGTTTCGGTTGGTTCAAGAGGGGTTTGGTTGGATTTGGTTAGGTTTGGTTCGAGTTCAATTATCTTGGGGTTTGATTTCTGTTTTGTTTTTTGGGGTCCTTTTGTTATTTTGCTGTTTTGTGGGGTTGTAATTACATGTTTTTTTTTCCTCGTCTTGTACAGAAGAAGAGGACGGTGATGAAGGAGAACAGGTGAAGAAGAAGAAGAAGAAGGGGAAAAGGGAGAGCTGCTGTAAGGTGAAGAAGAAGACAGAGGGGAAGTGTCGGTGAAGGAGAGTGACGGGACGAGAGAGAAATACGGAAGAGAGAATGGGAGGGAAGAGGGTCTACGGTAGAGAGAGAGAGACGAGGTGCGGCAGCAAAACGGAACCGCGGACGGTGTTGGGCAAGCAGCAAAACGAAGAAGCAGCGGCAGTGGGCGCGAGCGTGGAAAGAAGGAGCAGCAGCTGCTGTGTGCGGGGGAGTGTGCAGCGTTGGTGAAAGAGAGTCCGGAGAAGAAGAGAGGTGGTCGGATTGTACGGGTCAAGTTTGATTCTCCGGTGAGTGAGGAAGAAGAAGAATTTGGGGTTCGGTCTGTCTTTCGTTGGGTCTGGTTGTGCGTGGAGTTGGGAGGTGGTGCGGCAGTGGAGGCCGGAGAGAGGAGTCGGGGTGAAGTTGAGAACGGAGAGATGGGGAACAGGGGGGTTCTTGTGAAGAAGAAAGAAAAGGGGTAATGGTGTTTTGAAGGTAGAGAGCATGGAGGTTGAGGGTGAGAGTTGAAGAGATGATGAGGTGATTTTCTGGGGTTGGGTTAATGGGTTTTGAGAGAACAAGGGTACAGGTAGGTGAAAATGGGACTAGAATGAGTTCAGCTTTTGATGAGTTGAAGGTTGGTTCGTTCGGGAGTGAGGTGATTTTCTGGGGTTGGGTTAATGGGTTTTGAGAGAACAAGGGTACAGGTGAAAATGGGACTAGAATGAGTTCAGCTGTTGAAGAGTTGAAGGTTGGTTCGTTCGGGAGCGGATCCTCTGTTAAAACGTAATACGCTAAACAGAAAGAAGAGAGATGAGAAAATATCTGCTTTTATATTAAGTGTCCCATATCGGTTAGCAATAGTTGAGATGTAGTGTTTATTGATTTTAGGCAATTTTCTCTTCAACAGTTAACTTTTTAGGATGAGTTAGGGCCATTTGATCTTTAATATGGTATCAGAGTGAGAGGTCAAGTGATCAAATTTCAGGGGCGCGCCTATATGTGCCCGGTGTTCTCGTACGTCACCCATTTCAATTATCTATGAGTTGGGCTCATCCGTGCGGGGGCGTATTGAGTGTCCCACATCGATCAGCAATAGCTGAGATGTGGTGTTTATTGATCTTGGACAATTCTCTTTTTAACAATTAACTTTTGAGGATAAGTTAGGCCCATTTGATCTTTAATAAAACGCTAAAAGAGTGGTTTGTGATGTGCCCCATGTTTTTGCCCCTCAGACTCTCACATCACAAGTCCGTAGCCTTTTACCAAAGGATCGAGAATTTAAGAGAATCCATTGCCTGAAAGAGACGAGATCTGCTGTGGGGTAATCCCCTGTGGGGATGCTCACGGGGTCGGAATGCCTGTTATAAAGCTCACAGCCCCTTGTGATGTGAGACACTCGGGGGCAAAAATGTGATTTTGCTGCGGCCCCACCATCAGATGCTGTTTTGACGAGGCCGGGAGGCAAAATCACAATTTTGCCCCAAGTCTCACATCACAGGGCCCTACAAACCCCACCATAAAAGGTGAAGTGGTATTTTCACCCAGATACCCACAGCAACCCACCGTGATGAGAGGCAAAAGTAACATAACAGAAAAAATGTGGAGTCAATGCGAAAGGAAAAAGTAACATAAAAGAAAAAATGGGAGTCAAAAGTAAAGAATAAAGTACTCGTTTTGTACGAGAGAGATATAGGTGGAGAGAGAGATGGATAAAGAGATAAGTCTCACCAAAAAAAGAGATAAGTGAGGAGATAAAAGTAAGCTAAAGGAGATAAAAAGATGAAAAGAGACGGAAAAAGAGATAATTCTCAAAAAAAAAAATAAAAGAGACAAGTAATAGGACTTCTCATGTCGATGGAAGAGAAAAAGAAAATTATACGAGAAAAAGAAGAAGAAAGAGGAGCGGATTCTCTGTTAGGTAGCTAAAAGGACTGCTCTTCTGATTTGAGACAGCTCCGAGGGCAAAACGGTATTTTTGTATTTTGAAGTTGCATTCGAGTGAAAATATCACTTCTTCCCTTGGGACTCGTACATTACAGGCCGAGTCCGTAAACTATTTAATGGGCAATACGATCCAAAAAAGAGGAGAGATAACTATCACAAAAAAAAAACGAGATAACTGGTGTAACTTCTCATGTCGATGGAAGAGAAAAAGAAATTTTGATGAGAAAAAACAGAAGAAAAGAGGGTAGAAAAAATAAAGAGATCAGGGATCCGGGTGGTGAAGCGGGGGCTACTGGGCGGTGAAGCGGGGCCTACATCGTTTGTGTTGGGAAGGCAAGAACACAAACAAAGTATGCAATGTAGAATAAATTCTCTGTCTATGCGTGAATATATGGAGAATAATCTCAAATATTCAAATCGTGAGGAAATTAACAAGAATGCAAAAAAGTGGTAATAAAATGAGACAATTCAAACAAACGAACAAGACACTAAGATTTACGTGGTTCACCACAAAGAGCTACATCCACGGAACATTATGAATGAAATCAACTACTTGGGAAAGAAATGAAAATGATACACTGTTCTTCTCAAGCAAGCTTGATGATATACAAACACAAAAAACAAACGAGGTTACCTCCAAGATAACACTTTTACTCCTACATCAATGACCTTTAGCAAAAATCCTTGTATCTTGTTCTTCTTCAACCTTGAAACCTTAGGTTTGAAAGTCTCTTTCTTCTTCTCCAAAGAAAAGCTCTCAAAAGCACTTCTCTAAAATCTCTTTCTTACTTTTCACAAAGTTGTCTCTAGCACAAAGACAAAGACTTAAGTAGCACACTCCACTCACGTGGGTCCCACTTAGTCTCTCTTCCTCATATGCACTCCACATGAGGCTAGAATGAACCCCAACTTAAAATGACATGTGCAAGTCACATGAGAGATAAGGACATGTTTGGTTAGAATCTCAATAGTTTGCAGTACAAAGGTTGAAGCATTGGTTGCAGCGTGCAACGAAGCTCGTACTCTCCTGACCGAGTCACAAGACAACTTAACAGAGACAGAATAGAGAGACGGGTCTTCCATGCTCGTACTCTCCTAACCGAGTCACGAGACAACTTAACAGAGACAGAATAGACAGACGGGTCTTCCAAACAAAGTTTGAAAGCTTTTTTTTTTTAAATTGTTTTGGGTTGGAGATGGAACGAAAATTCTCTTTTCCGCCATCGAGTTGTCCTTCCTCTCTGATTCATCTATATTCCATTTTTATTTTCTTCTTCTTCTCTTCCCAGCTATCATCAACTCTTTCTCTGCAAATGTTAAGGATTGCACACTACCTATTTGATAAAAAGAAGCATTATATCGTAGAGCTCGTGTGCGTCACCAGGTACATCCTCTCCCTCTTCTTGAGCAATATATATGTTAAAACTTGAACCTACGCCCACCATGTACTTGTGTGTTATAGTTGTTTTGTTCCTATTTCCTTTATTATTAATCTTGAATTTTGCTAAGTATATTATCTGTCGTGGACAATATATTATGTTCTATTTTAATCAATAGAGGGTCAAAGCTCAGATTAGAAAACTTGAAAAAGAAAACCTTCTATCACTATCTCTCTAACTGATGCAAGTCACAAATTTCATTAGGTCTTTTAAGAAGAAAGATCAATTGATTTTGATATTCCACAGGTGTTTTACAGAACAAATATGATCACATGAGGCCAGAGATCTACAATTTCCAATAAAAAGAAAAACAAAAAAAAAAAAGTCTGAGATATACTTAAAAGAAAGCTAAACAAGTGGCCAACTAAATCAAGCTGATACTAAAAGGGAAAGGAGATGTGGTGGTTAAAATATGTGAAATAAGTGGCGAGGATGGCATTTGCTTTATTTCTCTGTTTTCAAAAGAAATTTACAATCTGTCATGCCTTCTATAATCTTTTCTTTTTGTGATATAACAGTTTCAGTTTAAATTCTACAGTTTTAAATCTATTGGTGATGTCCAATTTTTCAGGTTCTCCTGAATTTCCTAGAGGATGAGTTTAAGTTTTGATTGATCAATAAAATACATTTATTTTCTAAAACAAAGTTTGCTTACTCAGAAAGTTCTTATTATAGGAAAAGTCAATGTACTAGTTGTCTTTGCACTGGTGGCGCTTTTTCAGGTTCTTTTTGCATATTTTTCTCTTAGCATTTCATTTCAAACATGTACCTATCAATCTTCCTATTTAGATATGTGATTGTTAAAGAGGAGTTACACAAGTACATCACTTAGGTGCAGAAACACTCATGTGAGATTTTGTTTAAAATGTTTTAATTATGTAGATATCATGATCCTTTCGAATCTCTGTACGTTTTAATTAAATAAATATAGTGATCTTTTAAAGTATCTGTATCTACAAATTTGGGGATACTTATACCAAGTGTGAAAAAACAGCAGTTTCTTACTGAAGAAAAGAAGAAGACAATAGTCGATTTCTTAGGACGAGCTGATCAGATGAATAGAGTATATCATTTTGTAATCAATAGCCATTCAATTTGTTCCTATAAGACAACAAGAGTTACATGGAATGTAGTGTGCATGGTGCAACTCTATATGTTTCCATCTTATCCCCTATACTTCAGGTTATTTCTATGGTATCTAAAAAAGATAAATTAATTTCAATCTTCCCTTGCTTCTTGCTTGTTTTTTGTGATGAATGTTGTTCAGATTACATAGCAAATACCCGTTTCTACAAGGACTAAGATCACATAATCTCATATGCGTATCTATGATTTGGAGAGTTCCCTAGTTTAAAGCTCAAAGGGAATACAAACATTTGTGCTAGAGTCTGGTCAGCATGCTGATTCAAAACTATCTTATCAGTGATCAGAAGAGAACCATTTGAGTGGTAGCAACACATAATTACAAATTTGACAATGTAAGGTCACATGCCTACTTCAGATAAATAGCTTCTAATCCAATGAAGCATTTTTCCTTTCTTTTTTCAGGCATCTCTGAAGATGGAAATGAGAATGGAGTTGTTTTTACTAAGAAAGCGACCCAAAAGAGTGGATGAGAGCTCCTTACGTTTTGAAGATGGAAATGAGACCCCCCAATACTTAGAACTGCTTATTGCATTGATTTTGGATTGACAGTTATTTATTTATTTATTTATTTTAATGTATGAACATCTTTGGTAACTGAGAACTGTTCATTGTGGAATGCATTTCAGTGTAAGATGATTGCAGATGTGTGCTTCCCCGTTTCATAAATGCTCCTTGAACTCTGTTATGATTGCTTTAGTGGTATTTTACCTTTTATATGCAAGCCAACTGTATGGATTTAAGGGAAATGATCTACACTAGCACTTCATTGATGATCAATTCCAAATTGATTAGCATCTTGATTTCTTATAAACATGATTGAGAACTATTGCTGAAAGGATTTTGTTTCGCATTTTACACCACACAATGAACAGAAGTATTTCTCTTAATATCAGTCAACTACAATCTTCTGATTCAAGCCAGTCACGAGAGTAAGGGATGGTATAGTTTCAGCTTAAAAATGTCTAAAGT
>JAUPMG010106797.1:0-12132 GCA_031762675.1 Pachysandra terminalis | reverse complement strand
GAGGTCAAACCTAATTATTTAAGTTAATTAGGTTTCTAATCTTAATTAGTCTAGGGTCTGGGATCGGGTCGTTACAATACTCCACCTCAATTTCCACTAATTCTTCAATCAGAGGATTACTCGAGGTATTGAGTGTGATACAGTTTGGGCGGGTGGACTTAGTATCAATCCCCACATAGATTTTTGCAAATGTCATCATAGAGCAATTTTTTGTGGCTTTTTCAATATCAAGAGGTTGACCTATGGCACTAGCAATAAAGCTAAGTCCCTTAGGAGTCCAAAAATCAGGTGGAATGTTGAACAATTTAACCAAAACACGGACTGTGTTCAGGCATTCCTTCAGTAAAGGCATCTTTGGTCTCCACTCGTTGAGAACCAACAATCTCGCTGCAAAGTGCCAAGGTCTAGCAGCCAAGACCGTATCACTTCTTTGCAAGCAAATTTGAAGAAGAAGAAGCCATTGTTATTGGCTCTTACCTCTATGGCTCCATGCCTACCCCACAACCTTTGGGCAAAGGAATTCACTACATGTAGAGGGAGTTTCTTGTCTAAGAAATGGCCAACCAATGTGCCTTTCCAGATAGCTATACCAGCTTTGATGACCTTTAAGGGAGGGCTGACAATTACTTTGCCATTCTTGATAGTTGGGGGGAAGAATTCCAGTTGCTTGCTGTAAGAAGGGGCTGCTTAGGCAAACTGGCTCGACCAGGCCTTGGGGACAGAAGCCTTTGGCATAGGGCTAGACAGACCAACAGGCAGAGAGAAGGTCAAACCTGGAGAAGTGTGCGCAGGCAATCCAGCAGGGGGGAGGTACAGGTAAAGGGTTAGCTCCCGAGGAAGGAACATGCACAACAGGAGACACGCATGAGGGGAGAGAGAGAGAGAGGAGAACAGGCAGGCAGTTGGGTCAAAGCCCCAAAGGGGCCAGGGGACAGACCCAAAATGGGAAAGGGAGCAGGGGACGCTAGCTCACTAGGCAAGGGGGTTGGGACATGCAGGAGAGAGGGCGGGAAAGCTGAGGATATGTGTGGGTAGTTATTATAACTATTTTGAAGCTTCTATCAGGCTTCTTCTTCCTCCTTAGGCTTGTACTTGATCATTAGCCATGATACCTTCATTCGGTTGGATGATTGACCTTACGACTGATCTTGGTCACAATCGGTTGGTTCAGGGTCATTCATTGGTCGTGACTAATTTTGGAGGTTACTTGGTCGCGTTTGGTTAGCACGCAACAAAACGAATTCTGATCTAATATAGATGTTTGGTTAACATGTACTAAAATGAATTCTTACCAATTTTTCTAACTTTTGTTCCTTTAATTATAATTATTTTCATAAAATTCCATAGCCACACATAATCTTTGCACAAATACATTCCTTTAAAGGTGATAATAATATTCCAAAGTAATATGTAATAGAAATAGAGTATTTATAAGTTTGCCATTACTTCATTTATAAATATGTCACTGCAAAAAAAATCAAAACTCATTTCTAAAATCTAAAATCAAAGATGGACGTGATTCTATGATGATGGTATTTTTTCATTCTCATTCTAGGAGAATGCATTCTGCATTGGCTAACCAAACGACCATTTAACTGTCACAACCTATTCCACTAACTTGAACCCCTCCTAATTATTGGAATGCACTAACAGTTTTTTTTCCATAAAATATCTTGTCCATATAATAACACAATAAAAGAATGCATGTTCGAACAGCTACGTTGAAACAATGGGAATTATCTTTGTGAACTTTTTATATTTATATTCAACCAATTTATTGTTTTTATAATCAAAGAATTTTTATAGTTTCTTTCAATTTAGTGAGAACTTTGGAAGGTGATTGGGAGATGTTGTCTATATTGTTTAGTGAGATCAGGTTTTGACTTTCATGTTTTCTAGTTGTCCATTCTATAAGCTATCGTTGCCGACAATTGACTCATATTCCAGTACATCCAGACCGTCCAATTTATAAGACTTCTAAGATGAGCCATTGGATGGTTGTGATTTTATGGGGAATAATACAAAAAAAAAAAAAAAATTTATTAGCTGATTGTGATTATTGGATGCGTAGGACCATTAGGTATGTTACTATCCAAAGTGCCAAGGGACTTGTGATGTAATTTCATTTCACTTTCACGATAATAAATAGTTTTTGTTTCTATTGTAGGTATCAAGAAAAAGGTAACCTGTTGGGGGTACTGTTTTTCTTTATGTTTTGTTTTTTCCTCTTATAAGGAAAGAAAATCATCTGTGATATATTCGTTCGCTTTTTTCGATAGCATCAATTGTGTGGTGCCACACAAATATTCACAAAACCGATTACCAACTATGTAGTGCCACACAAATATTCACAAAACCGATAATTGGTTGAACCTGGTCTAGGGTTGATGCGTGTCTTAAGATTTTAGATTGATTGGTCACCGATTTTGCAAAATGCTTTTGTAACACTGTGCAATTGGTAATGCGGAAAAAATCGCAGAAATATATCTTGACTGATTTGCGTCTTCCTGTATGCTTCCTTTTCGAGTCATTGGATACAATTTCCCCATGCTTCGTGTAGATAGCTAGAATATAAAAAAAAAAGATGGTTTGCTTGTATAATATGTGTTTTTGGATATATGGAAAGTGTGAGTCCCACAAAAAATGTTTAGTCAAACTCTTTTGACTCAAGAAAAATGACCCTTTTAGTTTTCTTAAAAAGAAAAAAGAAAACAATATGTGGGAAAGAAAAAAATGAAAAAGTGAGGAGAAGGGTATGTTCCCCATGTACCCTTGACCACCAAAGCTTATTTCTTTTGCACTTATACAATGAAGGGTAAAATAGGTAAATAAAAAAAATTTCTCATTCATTCTTATTAATCAAACATCAAAATTAAAATTTTCTATCATAATCATACATTTTCCTGATACAACCAAACGAATTCCAGGAAACTTAAATTTCACTTTCCAGCATTTTACTTCTCACATACTACTTTCCCATTTAGCATATTCTTGTCATCCAAACGGAGCCTTTAGTTTCTTATTTTCTATTGGGCAGTTGATGTAAGACAAAAGATCTCCAGTGAAAGAGTTCTAGCTAGACCGGCTCATTTGCAATTTCATCACTCTTTTATGATGTAAAATGTAAATTTCTCTGTAATTTTACAAATATTTAGAGCTTTTATTAAAATACAAGTTGGTATAAAGACAACGTGTCAAAAATGAACCACAACTGTTACAAAAATAACTCCAGATGGCATCATCTATCAAATGGACAATCTAGACTAGCTTACCTATTTTGTCCACATTTTATTTGAGGAAACATTTATGTCTAGATAGGATATTTGTTATGTATCCTGACATCATTCAGACATATCAATGCCTCGTTATGCTCTTCATTTTTATTTGAGGAAACATTTATGTCTAGATAGGATATTTGTTATGTATCCTGACATCATTCAGACATATCAATCCCTTGTTATGCTCTTCGTTTGTGTGTGAAGGGCAAGAAGAGGGGCAATATAATTACCAAAAATAAAAAAAGGAGAGGGGCAATTTCTTTATGATAAAACTTCTCGATATCTTACGTGGCATCAATTACATGAAGTCAATTTATCTCATAAAATCGAATATGAAAATCTTAAATCACAATCTATTGGAGATTTTCAAAATAAATTTATTTTCGTATTTTTGTAGAGTTTTATTTTGTGGAATCTCAATTGTCGGACATTAGAAAACTACAACAAAAGTAAAGGTTTTATATAACCTGAGCTCTCTAAAGCTTATGTATTTAAAAATTAAAGGAAATAATTGGGTACAATGCACTTGTGTTGGTGGTTCTTTGCCCCCATCACGTATGCGTATGAGTACGTGACGATGATTGAGGCTCACTTTATACTTCGTAGGAGCCTTATCTTCTGGCGTGGTGCTCGGTCAGACTGGGTTGATTGGGACGGTTTGGTTCGATGGTTAAGACCACACTTGATTCGGGTTTGCTGAGTTGCCAAATGATCATGCTGCTTTCATTCGAACACACCTGATGGATCCAAGTAATATAGACCGTTAGATGACTCATCTGATTGTGCTCGCATGATTGAGACCATCTGATCAGAGTTGCACTTGATCAAAGAGGTGTCAACCGATTAGGTACCTGTACGGGGTGAGATATTGGCTGTAGGATCATACACACACACCACACACCTGATCGATGATGGGTAAAGGGTCATGTACTCGTTCGGATTTGATCCAGGTCATTGTATCAAGATCATATCAGTTGATGAACAGGTACATGCAAGTCTATAAATAGACTAGACATCTAACCCACTTCATTCATTCAAATCAGATCCAATTGAGAGGATACAACAAGGCTTTAAAGTGTTTGGCATCATTAGTTCTTATATACATAGTGTCCTATTGTGATTGGATGGTGCATATATGAGAATCACAATGAATCAGATCAGAGGCTTCATTGTATCTTGTAGGCATTTTATCATCAACCCCTAGTACATTCGCAATCTTGATCGAAGGCAGAGAAACTTTTCTAAAAGGTTGTGATTCGATCGTGGCTTGAAGCTTGATGATCAACGATGCAAATTATTCTAATTCTTCTAATTTTGATCACTCCTCCATTATTTCCAACAATTGTTTATAAAAGTTTCTACCTAATGGAGGGTTCAATGGTTCAAACACTTCAAGTCATGAATCAAGACTTCGTTTGTCTTGATTGATTAGATGGTCACAACTTCCCCTGATGGCAAGAAAATGTGCTTTTTTCTTAACTACTCTCAAGCTTGCCTACATCCTTGGAGATGATCTGGTGGCTATTCAAAGCCTTCCGATGATGATTCAATCTAGTGAAGAGAAGAAACGGAAAATAAAAGAAGATGACTTCTTTTGTAAAGGACGCATCCTGAATGGTCTCTCCAACACAGTCTATAACGCACATCGATCTTACTTCATTGCAAAGAAACTATGGATAGAATTGAAAAGGCAAGTAAACATAAATTTTATATAGTAATTATATTCATTTTAAGATGACAAATGATAAGCCTATTCTAGCACAAGTGCATGTGCTCCAACTTACTGTTAGTTACCTTAAAACTACGAGAATAGAGCTTGTAAAAAAATTTCAAGTAGGGGTGATTATTACTAAACTCCCCTCTGGAATGGCTACAATAAGAAGCTTGTGAATGAAGAGAAAAGTTATAGATTGGAATCTTTGCAGCATTACCTTCGAATCAAAGAAGATTCTCGTAATCGCGATTAGAAGGATGATGTGATTGAAAATCATTCTAAGGAAAATCTGATTAAGGAAAATAAATCAAAGAATACCACACTTAAGCCTAAGTGATAAGTATTTTAAGAAGCAAGATACCAAGAAAAATAAAGAAAATTGGAACTTTTGTGGCAAATCCGGTCATTATATTTGAGATTGTCGTCTTCGAAAAAAGTCTATGAAAACTCAAGTAAATATAATCGAAGAAGAAAAACTCATTGCAACAGTGTCCGAAGCCAATTCTGTAGGAATTGACGATGGTTGGTGGCTTGATACGGGAGCAACTATTCTCATATGTAAGGATCATACTCTTTAAGACTTAGAAAGAGATTGATGATGGAAAAGAAATCAAGATGGAAAATACCTACCGCATCAAGGTTAGTGGAAAGGGTATTGTGGAACTCAAACTTTCACCAGGAAAGGCTCTTACCTTAGTTAATGTACTTCATGTACTTGACATTAGTAAGAATCTTATTTCTGGAGACCTACTTAATAAAAAGGGGTTTCAAATTGGTGTATGAGTCGGATAATTTTATCTTATCCAAGAATGGGGTTTTCATTGGACATAGGCATTCTTATTAAGTTGAATTTAATAAATGAATTCTCTTCTGCTTATATTGTTGATTCTGTTTATTTATGGCATGATAGATTATGACATGTTAATTATGGTTTCACAAAAAACAAGCCTGATCTTGATTTAATTTTTTCTTTTAATTCTAATATTTTTGGAAAATATCATGCTTGTGTTCAAGATAAGAATACTAGAAAATCTTTTAAATTAGTTAATCAAAGTTCTGAAATACTTGGTCTTATACATAGTGATGTATGTGATCTTAAGAATACCATCACACGTAGAGGAAATAAATATTTTCTAACCTTTATATATGATTATTCTAGATACATATATGTGTACTTAATAAAGAGCAAAGTTGAAGCATTTGAGGAGTTCAAATCTTTCAAAGCAGAAATAGAAAATCAACTTAACCATAAAATCAAGATCCTATGATCCGATCAAGGTGGTGAATATTCCCAAATGAATTTATAATATTTTGTGAAACTCATGAAATTATTCATCAAGCTTTTGCTCCATATACACTAGAACAAAATGGAGTTGTTGAACGAAAAAATAGGCTTCGGTTGAAATGCTTAATGTAATGCTCATTACCTCTAGCTTGCCGCTCTCTTTGTGGGAAGAAGATATTTTGTTAGCATGTTATATTTTGAACATAATTCCTTTAAGGAAAGTCCATGTTACTACCTTTGAACTTTGGTTTAATCGGAAGGATAATTTGAGTTGTCTTAAAGTGTGGGTTTCTCTTGTTTATGCAAGAAAATATGATCTTAAGAGACCTAAGTTAAGAAATAGGACTTATAAATGTTCCTTTATAGGTTACTCCAAAACTAGTACAACAAATAGGTTTCTGAACCTTAACTCAAATAATATTATCAAGTCAGTGATGTAGAATTATTTGAGATTAAGACTACGTCTAGTTCTCACGAATTCAATTCAGATAACCATAAATCAAAATCTGCTCTTGTACTATTTGAGGATATTATTGAAGATCATTATGCTCCTAGTCCTTCTGAGAACATTAAACCTAGAAGGAGTAAGAGAAAAAAATTGAAAAGACTTTCGGACCAGACTTTGTTATATATCTAGTTGAAAGAGACAGACATGAAGTCAAAAACTTTGTTTGCTCTAAACGTAGAAGACAAACCATCTTCTTATTTAGAAGTTGTGACTTATCATGATGCTCTTTACTAGAAGGAAGCAATTAATGATAAAATATATTCTATAATATCCAATTAGACTTGGGTCTTAACTTACTTGCCACTAGGTGGTAGACCCATATGTTGTAAATTGATATTTAAGAAGAAATGGAATGCTGATGGTTCAATCAACAATTTTAAAGCTAGGTTAGTAGCCAATGGTTTTAAACAAGAGAAAGGCATTGATTATTTTGACACATATGCACCTGTTGCGAGGATTTCATCTATTAGGATTTTAGTTTCTCTTCCTTCATTTCACCAATTAATTTTCCCTCAAATTGATGTAAAAATGTCTTTTCTAAAACGTGATTTAGACTAGGAGATTTATATGGAGCGACCTGAAGGGTTTGGTCTCACACGACAAGAAAATAATGTATGTAAATTACTTAAATCTCTTTATGGCTTGAAGCAAGTTCCTATGTAGTGGGCATGAGAAATTTGACCAAATAGTGTTATCCCATGGTTTTAAGGCTAATGATGTAGATAAGTGCGCCTACAGTAATTTAAGTAGTAATGTTAGTGTTATTATTTGTTTATATGTGGATGATATGGTTATTTCGGTACTAACCTTAACATGGTGAAGGAAATAATTTTTTTCCATCATCTAGCTTTTATATGAAAGATCTAGGAGTGGCTGATGTAATCTTAGGAATTAAAATCCTAAGAGAAGACAACAAATTGGTTTTATCTCAATCCCATTATATTGAAAAAGTCCTTAAGAGATATGATCATTTTGATCATATACTAGCTCATACTCCTATAGATTCTAATGTCAAGTTAATTTAATACATTGACCAATGTAAAGCTCAATTAGAGCATGATAGTGTAATTGGGACTCTTAGGTATGCAATGAATTGCACAAGATTCGACATAGCATATGTTATAGGTATGTTATACAGATTTACAAATAATCCACGTAGTGAACACTGGAAAGCAATATCTAGAGTTCTTAACTATCTAAAAAGGGTTATAAATTATGATCTACATTATTTTGGATTTGCCGCTATATTGAAGGAAATAACGATGCTAGTTCGAATAATGTTGAGTCCAAACCAAAATCCACTACTGTTGGATCTTTACATTGGGAGGAGCTGTTGTATCTTGGGGATTCAAGAAGCAGACTTGTATTTCTGATTCAACTATGTAATTAGAATTTATTTCTCTTGCAGATTCATGTAAAGAAGCATAGTGGCTTAGAAACTTATTAATAGATATTCCTCTTTGAAAAAAGCCAACTCTGGCTATAATGATCTATTGTGATAGCCAGGCAACATTGTATAAAGTCTCAAGTAAGACATACAATGGGAAGTCAAGACATTTAAGTCTTAGACATCAGTCTATGAGACAATTACTCAAAAGTGGAGTAATTATGGTCGACTATGTAGAGTCGAATGCAAACCTAGCTAATCCTTTGACGAAAGGCCTTGCTAGAGATTCGGTCTATAAGATGTCGCAAGGAATGGGGTTAAGGTCAACATGAACCACAACCACCTTTAATGAGAACCCAACTCAAGTCTTGAAACTATAGGCTAGACAGATTAAATGTGTGATTTTGCCAGACACTAGAAATCACCTCATTTCTATACATTGACTAGTGTCAGGATCTGCATGATAGAGGTTGGATAAATATCCTTAATAAGTCCTTAAAGGTGGCTCGTAGATTCACCTGTGTAGACTTAGCTAAATGAGTGTGGGAGTCAGACTGCTTTCTAAATCATAAAAGAAATCAAGTACTAGCACATGTCCATTAACGTGCAAAGCAAAAAGTATAAACTCTATCCCATAAAAATGAGTATGTGTTATAATCTTCGATTTATCTCTTAAGGTCCTTAGGTCACTACATCACCTTGATAAACTTTGAGTTTTATACACTAAGTGAAAGTTCAAGTCAAAAAAATGCTTATCACGTATGTATGCATTTATACAATGATGCCAAGTTCGTAAACTGTATTTATTTTTTGTATTAATCGAGCCTATATTTATTTTGAAAATGGTGGAGGATTGGTGGAGATTTTCAAGATGAGTTTATTTCGGTGTTTTTTGGAAAGCTTTATTTTGTGGTATCTCAATTGTTCCACATTGCAAAAGTACATTAAAGGTAAAAGCTTTATATAAGGTGAGATCCATAAAGCTTATGTGATTAGGAGTTAAAGGGAATGATTGGGTGTATCGTACAACAACAACGCGCATGCGCACTAGTGTGTGCAAGGATGCAAGGGCGCTTTGTGGTGCACTTTGCACTTCGTAGGAGCCTTTTCTCTTAGAGTGATGCCCAGTCAAACTGGGTCGATTGTGATGATTTGATTCGATGGTTCAGACCACACTTGGTTCAGTTTCTTTGGGTTTCCCAAAAACCATGATGCTTCTGATCAGACACACTTGATGGATTCGAGTGATCTAGACCGTCATATGATGCATCTAATCATGCTCTCATAATCGGGACCACCCGTTCAGAGTTGCACCTAATCAAAGAGGTATCAACCGATCAGGTACCTGTACAGGGTGAGATTCTAACTGTAGGATTGTACATACACTTGATTGATGATGGGTTAAGGGTCACGTATCCATTCGGAGTTGATCCAGATCATTGGATCAAGATCGTACCAGTTGATGAAAAGGTATATGCAAGTCTATGAATAGACTAGACATTCATCTCATTTCATTCATTCAAATTAGATCCAATTTCTTCCAAGTGTTTGGCATCATCAGTTCATATATATAGAGTGTCTTGTTGTGATCAAATGGTGCAAATCCAAGAATCATAACAAATTAGATCAGATGCTTCATTGTATCTTGAACAAATTTCTCATCAACCCCTATTACATTCATGATGCTAATTGAAGGAGGAGAAACTTGTCTAATAGACAATGATTTGATCGTGCCTTCAAGCTTGCTGACCAATGGTGCAGATTGTTCCAATCCTTATAATTCTAATCCTCCCTCCATTATTTCCAACACAATCAACCTTAAACCATATTCCACCTTGTTTGTTTGAATAATTGCATATCCAGATCAACCATATCCAGATCAACCAATACAGAAGAGACATGTGGATCAAGGAAGCATTAGCAAGTGTAGTGTCCCAGTTGGTCTAGGTGTCAGACTGAGAAAGAGTGCGATCGTGACAAGGCCATGATCAAAATAGGCTTGCACATTAAGGAAGTGGGAATGGTTATGATAACCGAATTGAACGGTTGGTTAATCAATCGAAGAGGGTTATAAATACCCAAATAATTCATGTTTCAAGTCCACAGCAAAATCAACACTCAACTAGCACAACACTACTGAGTCCCCACGATCATTTATCCTCTTTGTTGCTCCCATTGCAACACCAACGCCTGATTTCTTTCTTGCTCACCAACCACTTCTCTCAAGATTTGTTGCTTTTAGCCTTGGATGCTCTTCCAACCTACCAGTGGGTCACACGGCCTTTGGAGCAAGCCTCTCTGATCACCAATTAATCCAGTTGAAGTCTGTTGCTTTCAACCTAAGACAAGTCTTCATTATCTCCCCCATGAAGTTGCTCTCAATCCTCGGTCGTTAATCCAACTAGCCTATTGGTCACGACCGCTGAGATAACCACTTTTGGTTTATTAGTCTTCTTTCTACTTTTTAATGTATTTGTTTTGTTTTGTTAATCATCAATGTCTCTAATTTTTGGCTGTGAATATATTCTTGGCTGAAGACAAGATAATTGGTATCAAGTTTAATTCTTGTTTCTAATTAGTGTGATATTTACATAATCTGAAGGATCAGAAGAACTCCTCACTAAGGAAGACCACAACCTTTATCAATTGCCTAAGTTGGATGCATTTTGGTGATCGATGACACGATCGATTGACAAACCAACTCGGTTTAGTTAGTGTGAACCGATGCCTAGGGTCAATAGTTGAAACCCTCACTCTGGGACTCTTATAGTCTTGGCGCGCCTGTACACAGGAAACATTCACCATGTAGCAAAAGAGGCAACTGAGGAATTCGGTGGGAACATAACTTTTTTGGAACGTTCGGTAGGACCCAGGTTTATATCAATGCCAAGGAGAGGCACCAGAATGACAAAGGAAGAAATCAAGGAAAGAGTACCTGTAGGAGGCGCTGAACAACAAGTACAATATCCGTCTAGAATGGAAACAGATAATGAAATTGGTCAGTGTCAAATATCGCTTCTCAACAGGGAGACCCAAATGGGTTGGTGCGGAACATGCTACAAACTTTTAACTAATTTTTTCACAAGATGGGTGGCCATTCAAATCGTCATTCTCCTTATTAAACGAGAACATCGGCCGCTTTGCAGTTAGTGCTAACAGTAATCAGAGGGAGTTCAATCCCTTGTAGTTGGGTGATCAATTCACGACCATGAGAAGAAACAACCAAAATGAAATTGTGACCAAGACCGGCAATGTTATCGGTTAGGGGGCACCCAGACCAAACGGCAAAAATGCCAAGGGGCAAACCGAGCCAGGGAACATAGACATCGATCAAGGGGAACCCTTATCATAAATGGTAGATAATGATTTATTCCAAGAAATCGATGATGTGGCCGATCCCATGGCCAGAGGCCTCGATCATAACCAAGTCTATCATATTGTCCAAGAAGACCTTGGGCATTTACCCAATAGAAGAATGAGAATGCCATCTTCTATATGGCCATACCTTGAATGGATTGATCGATGGTATGAATTCCTTATAGGGTTCAAGATATCAGAGTTCTCGCTAACTGTGTTGATTTTCGAAATGTGATGCAAGAAAAGTAAAAAAGTGATGAAGGTAGATGCCAACCCATTCCCAACATGGTTGTCAATAAATATAATAGCTTCTAGAGTAGGAGATCCAAAGACAGGGTTTAAAAAACAAGAACAACGAACAAAAAGGGTGAAAACTCTGACCAAAATTCTTTGGTAAGACTGTCTAGGATAGCTGTCACGCCCCGCACCTCCAGACACACACGTGTCAGCACGTGAGTGGTCTGGACCGCGATGCGATTACCTTCACCCTCATATGCCGTTATCTTTCTTCTTTATATAAAAAAAGTGAGGGTGGAACTCCATTACAATCATCTTTAGAGTACCATTTAACTCTAATTTCAAATGCGGAAATTTTTATAGGAT
>JAUPMG010106786.1:0-12133 GCA_031762675.1 Pachysandra terminalis | reverse complement strand
AAAATATGATCATTTTGATCATAAACCAGTTCCTACTCCTATAGATCCTAATATCAAGTTAATGAAACACACTGGCCAATGTAAATCTCAATTAGAGTATTCTAGTGTGATTGGGAGTCTTATGTATGCAATGAATTGCACAAGACCCGATATAGCATGTGCTATAAGTATGCTTTGCAGGTTCACAAGTAATCCAGTAGTGAACACTGGAAAGCTGTTTCTCGAGTTCTTAAATATCTGAAGGGGACTATAGATTATGGTTTGCATTATTCTGGATATCCCGTTGTATTAGAAGGATATAATGATGCTAGTCAGAATAATGTAGAATCCAAATCAAAATCCCCTAATTGATGGATCTTAACATTGAGAGGAGCTATTGTGTCTTGGGGATCCAAGAAGCAGACTTGTATTTCTGATTCAACTATGTTATCAGAATTTATAGCTCTTGCAGATTTCTGCAAAGAGCATAGTGGCTTAGGAATCTATTAATAGATATTCCTCTTTGGAAAAAACCAACTCCAGCTATAATGATTCATTGTGATAGCCAGGCGACATTGTATAAAGTCTCAAGTATGACATACAATGGAAAGTCAAGACATATATAGACATCAGTCTGTGAGACAATTACTCAAAGGTGGAGTAATTATGGTCGACTATGTGGAGTCGAATGCGAACCTAGCTGATCCTTTGACGAAAGGCCTTGCTAGAGATATGGTTTATAAAATGTCGCAAGAAATGGGGTTAAGGTCACTTGGACTTCAACCATATTTAATGGAAACCCAACTTATGTCTTGAAATTATAGACAAAGTTCAATGGGTACAAACAAGTTAAATGTATGGTTTAGTCGGACACTAGAAATTACCTCATTCCTAGACATTGACTAGTATCAGGATCTACATGAGAGAGGTTGGATACATATATCCTTAATAAGTCCTTAAAGGTGACTCGTAGATTCACCTATGTGGATTTACCTAGATGAGTGTGGGAATTAGGTCGCTTCCTATGAAAATCTTGACCGTTTTCTGGAGCACTCAAGAAAAAGGATACTGCACATGGCCATTAACGTGCAAAGCTAAAGGACACTTTATCCCATGGAAATTAGTATGTGTGATAGTCTCCGGTTTATCTCTAAGGTCCTTGGTTCAAGATCCGTTCACCACAACACCTTGATAAACTTTGAGTTATCTACACTAAGTGAAAGTTCAAGTCCAAAAGACACTTATCACTTATGTACGATTTTTTGCAATGATGCCAAGTTTGCAAAATGAATTTATCGTCACTTTATTATTTTTTATATACTAATAGAGTCTATAATTATTCTGAAAAATGGTGGAGGATTGTTGGATATTTTCAAAATAGATTAGTTTTTTTGTTTTGTTTTAGAAAGCCTTTTCTATTTGTGAAGTCTTTTGTCCGACCGGGTTGATTGATTTGATGGTTCAGATCATCTTTGGTTCGGGTTCAACTTCCGATTGAACACACTTTATGGATTCAAAGGTTGCATCCGATCAGAAATGGTCAACTGAATATATGCCTTATGGATCGAAAGGTTGCACCTGATCAGAAATGTGTCAACTGAATAGGTGCCTTTACATGGTTTAGATCATGGCCTTAGGATCTTGATTACACCTGATGGATGATGAATGAAAGGGTACATGTCCTTTCAAATTAGATCCAGACCGTTAGATCAACATCTTTCCTGTTGGTGAACACACACGCGTAATTCTATAAATAGACTACAGATCCATACCAGATTAATTCATCCACAACCATCTAGATTCGTTCAGAATAATTCTAGTTCAGATCTGATGGTGCAAGTTAGTCCATATTTGATTAAGAGAGAGAGAGAGAGAGAGAGAGAGAGATTTACTATATCAAGGCTTTCGATCACGTGATTGGTATCATCAATCTTATACACAGAGTGTCTTGTTGTGATTGGATAGTGCACATTCGAGAATCACAACGTATCTTGTTTAAAGGCTTCATTGTATCCTGAAGGCAATTTCTCACTAACCCCTTAGTGTATTCGCGATCAGATCGGACGGGGAGAAACTTGTCTAAAAGAAAGCGAGTCGATCGTGCCTTGAAGCTTGTTAATCAACGGTGCAAATTGTTTTAACCCTTCATACTCCTAATCCTGTTCATAATTTCCAACAAAAAGTCCCCTATCTTTTTTGGACTATAACTCATCAATTTAAATTTGTATTATTAGTTAATTATCCACTCCAATTATCTTCTACTTTTATTAAACAATTTAAATTTTATTTTTAGACTACAACTCTTCTTCCACTCCACCCACGTTTTAGTACATTCATTTATTTATTTTTTAAGTTTTAATATAATACTTCTATTGTTATTAAAACTCTTCCACCCCACCCACATTGTTTTTATTAAACCTTTTTCACCCATAAATCCTATCTCGTATTGCTAAAAATCCACTATTTTTTGGACTATCAAATTAAGAAATCTAAATAAATTAAAAAAATAATTTTTCAAAAAAAACTAAATAAATTAAAAATATAAATAGTTATCAAAATCTTAAATTTGATTAGTTATAAAAAAATCTTACTAACGAATTGAAGAATCTAACTAATAAGAGAAATCAAGAATTTAATTATCAACTAATAAGAAGAGCCAAGAATTTTAGTTTCTCTAAGGGATTTAAAGAACCTAATTACGCCTAGAAATCATATTAATCTTATTAAAATCAAGATTCTAACTAATTAATAAATTGATATTTAATTAATTATAATAATTTAATTTCATACTTTTAATTTTAAGATAATATTAGAATAATCTTTACAAGATAAATTTAAAATAAAAGATAAGTTTAAGATCTTCCATTACTAGGTTGAAAAAGCAACATGCTAATTTTTTTCTTTATATAATTGATAATATAATAAATGTTATTAAAAATTATATAACTAACTTGCTATACCCTAGGTTGCCATGTGTTAATAAAAATTTAAATAAAAGATAAGATAATATACTAAATTTTATTATAATTCATATTTTTTTTAATATAGCAGTTACTGAAATGTTAAAGATCATATTTTCTTTGTATTATAAATTTAACTATAACATGTATTATACGATCAACCTTCACGTGCAACACACGTGTACTTTTGCTAGTCACTACAAAAGAGTAGAGTAAATGGATATCTTTCATCCATTCAATTTGCTATGTTTTGTTTGAAAACTTTGATCAGAATTTTTCAATAATTTTCACTTTTTAAATTTAAAAACAACAATGCCTTATCCCAATAAGTTTTGGGGATCAGTAATATCAATTCATCCCTCCATCTCAATTTCTCAAAAATCATATCTTTAATTAGATTATAAGAACCTTATAGAAGAAATATATTTTATTATTTATATTAATAATAATAATAATAATAATAATAATAATAATAATAGTAATAGTAATAATAATGATGAAATCAAAGGTGGGGCATATTTGTTAAACACCATTTGCTTTAAAAGCTCAAGTTGTTAGGGAAAGGCACAACAATGTATATCAAATGGTTCAACACCCCTCGGCACGGGAACAAGACATCCGTGGGATAACAAGGGAACCAAGGCAAACACACACCACACACACCCGCACGAGAATAGCACATATGTAGGAGAATAAACACAGAAATATAGGCCCTCGGGATTTGATCACTTGACCTCTTGCTCTGAGACCATGTTAAATACCATTTGCTCTAAAAGCTCAAGCTGTTAGAAAAAGACACGACAATGTATATCAAATGGTTCAACAATATTAGGTTTAGTTGGCTGGTGAGACAAAACCTTTTCCATCATATGTAAGAATGGTGGTCTAAATACTCTAAGCAGACCACCCATTTGACATGGACACAATGGATTGGTCTTGTGGAAAATATTTTAACCTATATAAATCCTATTATTATAGTACAATAGATTTTGTCTCATGTATTAATGGCCAACTAATTTTTTAGTATTAGTTAAGTTCATCATAAAAAAAAAGTCTTCAATTTTAATAGTCCCTTGTTGGAGTGTGATTCAAAACTCACCTTCTTCCTCTTTGTGTTAAAGCCTCTTTTGAAGTTTTTCTCTTCTTGAGTTGTCTCACATTGGAAATCTACTAAACTTCCTTGAGAGTTTATAAGCATTTGCAAGTTTCTTATAGGTCAAAGGATCATAAAGAGAAGTGTGCATGTGTGGGCTTCCTGGCATGCCTTTCACGCGTGCGCTTTGCCAGCCGAATTGAGCTCGATTTGGGTTGGGTTGGGCCCTATTCTTTTTGGTGTAAACTTACTTGAATTTCATATTTGAATTTAATAAAGAAAGTTTTAATTACAAAATCGTTTTTGTATTGATTGAAAAACTCCTTAATTTGAAAAACCATTTTGTATTTATTATTGGGTCACTTTGGTCCCAACAGCTAGACATTTATTTCTTGTCGTTTGGGTCTAATAAAGGCCCAAACAACAAGCTCCTTGGCCTATATTAGGAGGCCTCTTCCCCCCTCTTTGCACTCAAGCAAACCCAAGAGCTCTCATTTCTCCTCTCTTCTGTTCACGTTTTCTGCTCACTTTCTACAATTGTAGAATTTTAGTTCTTCAAGTTCTAGTCAAGAGCTAAACAAGTCTTCTACGTCCTTAGCCCGGTACAACTGTGTAATCTATCGGAAGGGAAAGTCGTTGAATCATGGAAGCCAACCGCTGGACGCAGTACACTAAGGACACGATCCAAAAAGGGAGCGAATTTGGTTTCAAAGACAATGACTTTGTTAGCCTCGGTTCGTCACAATTGATAAGTTCTTATTTATGTTATTAGTACTTTTTGCATAACCTTCTAAACTCCAAATCCATCTTTTTCATCTTGTCTTCACCCTTATATCTACAACAAACTTAAAACCAAATGTTTGTTCTTAATACAAGATGATAAATCTTATTCCTAACACCCAAAACCTGAATCGTATCAACCCACCAATTGAATCACTACTGGGTAGTAGCTGCAAGAGATGGAAACATAAGCTATTATTCCTACTTGAAACACTTGAAATACCTTTTGTATTATCTGTACCCGAACCCAAAACCGACACAGAAGATAATACAGAATACACCAAATGGGTGAAGGCTGATATGTCATGCAAAAATTATATTTTTAATACTTTGTCAAATGATCTCTATGATATTTACTATTTTTCCATACATACTAGAGATATTTGGGAAGCTTTAGAAAAGAAATATGTAATAGAGGATGTTGGAGTTAAGAAGATTGCAATAGGAAAATTTATGGATTTTAAGATGACTAATTATAGACCTGTTTCTGACCAAATACATGAATTCCAGAAAATTGTTCATGAACTCACAACAGAAGAAATGCCCTTACCTGATGCATTCCAGGCTAGTTCTCTCATTAAAAAATTACCACCAACATAGAAAGTCTATAAGAGTTATCTTAAACACAAAAGAAAAGAGATGAATTTAGAGGATATGATAGTATACATTTGTATAAAAGAGAACCCTAGAATCCAAGAAAAGAAAGAAAGGATAGCCAACCATGCTGGGTTAAAAGTCAACTTGGTTTTAGAAGGAACTAGAAATTCCTCCAAGAGAAAGAAATTTCAAAATAGAAAAGCTGACAAAAATAAATATTTCAAAAAAGAAAAAGTGAACTATTTTTTTTGTGAAAAATCAGGACATCTTGTTGTTGTGTGTAGATACAAAAAAATAAAACCTTTGAAAAACCCCATCAAGACAATCTGACTGAGAAGGAAATAATAACTAATGTTGTCACTGAGGTGAACTTTGTCTCTAACTCAAAATTATGGGTTGTAGACACAAGAGCCACTAAACACATTTGCAGCGTGATCAGAGAATGTTTACCTCCTACAAACCTATGGGGATGAAGAACAAGTTTATTTTGCTGACTCGAGTACATCTTCTGTCATTGGCAAAGGGAAGGTTCAGATTCGGCTAACACTGGGGACAATCATGAAACTGAATGATATCCTGCATGTTCCTAGAATTAAAAGGAATATAGTCTCTGGTTTAATGCTCAATAAGGCAGAAATTAAACTTGTGTTTGAGCCAGATAAGGTGATCATGATGAAGGAGAACATGAGTATTCCTTTTAAGGAATTCTGTGAAACCAATGGAATAATTCATGAAGTAACTCCTCTTTATTTACTTGAGTCTAATGGAATAGCTAAAAGAAAAAATAGAACTCTAAAAGAAATGTTGAACACAATGCTAATAAGCTCTGATCTACTTATGAAAATGTGGGGGGAGGCCATCTTATCCGCTTGTGTGATTTGTAATAATATACCTCATAAGAAAACATGTAAAACATCGGTACCTATGAACTTTGAAAAGGTCATCCTACTAATATCAGATTCCTGAAAGTGTGTGGGTGCCTAGCCAAAGTAGGTCTAATTGATCCTAATAGAAAAAAAATATGACCTAAAACATTTGATTGTCTCTTTATTGGTTATGCTAGTAACAGTTCATCATATAGGTATCTAGTACTTAAAACTGAGAACAATGTACTAGAAGCAAATAAAATAATTGAATCCAGAGATGTTGAATTCTTTGAACATATATTTCGTATAAGGAAAAAAGTGCCTAAAGAAACAATAAACCAAGAATCAACTAGTGAAACAAGGGAAATACAAAAAGAAGAAAACCTTGAAATTAAACCAAGAAGAAGTAAAAGTGTTAGGAAAGAAACCAACTTAAGAGATGGTTTTTATAATTTCCTAGTAGACAATGATCCAACAACCTATAAGGAAGCTATGTCTTTTCCAGACTCAGTATTCTGAAAAGAGGCAATCAATAGTGAAATTGAATCAATTATGTCAAACCATACTTGAGAATTGGTTGATTTGCCTCATGGTTGTAAAACTATAGATTGTAAATAGATATTTAAAAAGAAATTAAAACCTAGTGGTTCAATAGATAAATTTAAAGCAAGGCTAGTGGCTAAAGGGTACAATCAAAAGGAAGATAGATATACATCAAATGGATGTTAAAACAACTTTATAAATGGTGATTTAGAAGAAGAAATATACATGAATCGACCTGAAGGATTCATAGCTCGAGGTAAAGAAAAGAAAGTATGTAATCTAGTCATCTCTGTATGGCTTAAAACAAGCACCTAAACAATGAAATGAAAATTTTGATAGTGTGCTAGTATCTTGTAGATATCAACTAAATGATTCTAATAGATGTGTGTATTCTAAATTTGAAAATAATGATGGTGTAATTATTTTATTATATGTAGATGATATGCTCATAATGGAAACAAATCTTGAAAAATACTAAGAAATTCTTAACATCCAAATTTGATATGAAGGATTTGGGAGAGCTGATGTGATATTTGGAATTAAAATTATATACAATGAGAATTGTATTGCCTTGTCACAATCTTGCTATGTAGAAAAAAATTTACAAAAGTTTGAGCAATTTGATTGTAATCTTGTGAGCACTTCCTATGGCTTTAGTGTTCACTTGTATAAAAATAAAGTTGAAAGCATATCACAACTAGAATATTCTAGAAACATTGGCAACCTTATATATTTTATGAACTGCACTAGACCTGACATAGTCTATGCAGTAAGCATACCGAGTAGATATACTCATAGTACAAACTAGAGCCATTGGACCGCCATATCCAAATTATTGAAATACTTAAAGGGGACCATAAACTATAGCATACATTATATTAGCTTTTCTTTTGTGTTAGAAGGATTTTATGATACTAACTGGATAACAGAGAATGATGAAATAAAATCTACGAGTGGTTATGTGTTCACCTTGGGAGATGGAGCCATTTCCTGAAAATCTACTAAGCATGCCAGTAATGCTAATTATACTAGTATACTATGGAATCAGAGTTTGTAGCCTTGGAATTAGTATGTAGAGAGGCCGAGTGGCTAAGAAACCTATTGGTGGATGTTTCTTTATTGACTAAACCAGTACCATCTGTTCATACATTGCGATTGCCAAGCTGCTATAGCAAAGGCAAAGAACAATATATATATATATATATGGTAAGAGTAGACATATATTAAAACATAACACAATAAGACAACAACTTACTAATGGAGTAATAACGGTTGACTTTGTGAGGTCAAAAAAGAATCTAACAGATCCTCTAATTAAACCACTAATTAGGAAGGTAAACATTGAGGGGGATGAAGTTAAAGCCCATAGAATGACCTACCAGAGATGACAACCCAACCTACGTGAATGGAGGCCCCAAGAAATAGGTTCAATGGGTATAACAAGTCACTTAAGGAGTTTGATAGTACTGAATAGTGACCTATCCCTAGGATGTGTGCAGTGCTAATTATAATGTGTATGGGTTTTCCAAGCTCTTAACAAAGTCCATATCCTTTATATGTGGTATGTTCAACTGCAATTACATACCTGATGGATTGGGGCCACTTTTGTTAAGAGTTAGATAGACTCTCTAGAGTACTAATAAAAATCCAAGCGACGGATGACCTAAATGTGTCAATCCGCTAGAAGAATACTATGGTAGAGTACGATGAGGGTCTCATTATTAGCTATTTACATAAAAGGGATTAAGTTCAGGAATTTATTCTACCTCGTCTTCGTAGACACTATATTGAAAAACCTTAAGTAAAGGTTAAACCCAAAAGACACCGATATGACTACGTCATATTCTTTTAAGCAGTTGACTAGGGTTGTATTTGAACTTTTGAATCATGTGGGGGATTGTTGGAGGGTAATTCAAAACTTACCTTCTTTCTCCTTGTGTTAAAGCCTCTTTTGAAGTTTTGCTCTTCTTCAGTTGTCCCACATTGGAAATCTACTAAACTCTCTTGAGAATTTATAAGAATTTGCAAGTTCCTTATGGGTCGAAGGCCCATAAAGAGAAGTTTGCATGTATGTGCGTGGGTGGGTTTTCAGGGTGCCTTTCACGTGCGCGCGGCGTCGTCGCTGACCGACCGGCTGGGTTGGATTAGTATGGGCCCTATTATTTTTGGTGTAAATTTATTTGAATTTCAAATTTGAATTTGAATAAAGAAAGCTTTAGTTACAAAACCGTTTTTGTATTGATTGAAAAACAGTTTTCTTTTACCTTAAATTGAAAAACCGTTTTGTATTTATTATTGGGTCGTTTTGGTCCAAACGACGAGTCATTTATTTCCAGCTATTAAGGCCTAATAAATCTCAAACAACTAGCTCCTTAGCCTATATAAGGAGGCCTCCTCCTCCCTTATTTGCAATCAAGCAAAGCTAAGAGCTTTCTTCTCCTCTCTTTTGTTCACATTGTTTTGCTCATTTTCTGCAATTGCATAATTTTAGTTCTTCAAGTTCTAATCAAGTGCTACACAAGTCTTCTTCGTCCTTAGCCCGGTACAGCTGTGTAATCCAGAGCTGGTAATTTTCAACTCGACCCGTCAATCGGCCCGAACCCACCCTAGTTTTAGTGGTTTTGGGTTTAAGTTTTCAACCAACAAATTAGATTTGGGTTGAGTGTTTTCAACCCACAAATAAATGTGTCGGGTTTGAGTTAACCCGTCTAATCCGTCGAGTTATTATACTATACATTTTAATATACCATATATATATATATATGGGTATATTAAAATTAGATATGGCATTTACCTAACACTAACAGACAAGAAACCACTAAATCTTAATAAAAAAAGGTTGATAACAAATCTTATTGTCTACTAAAGACCAACCAAAAAAAAAAAACCTTGTACATAATATTATAATATAAATTCAAAGAAATCCAGAAGACTTACCATTTAAGCCCAACAAATCCAACCAGATCCTGCTTAAAAAATGTTTTCAAAAGGGTCCTATCCCCCACCATTAAAGACAAATATTAAAAATAAATAAATAAAAAGTAGTTAGTAATAAAAACAAATGAATCCAGAATATCAGGTGAGGAACACAAATTTAAAAATTTCAACAATAAACCATAGGTTGACCTAAAAGATTAGAAGCTTGCAGAAAGGACAAGCATATCATTTATAATCTCTCATTTATTTTTCCCACAAAAATGAGACTATAACTGAAAACCAACTTAGGCAGTTCATGTTCTTGTATCTATATATTTAGGGGTGTCAACGGGTCGGAGGACGGGTCCAATGAATCTCAGAACCGAAACTTATTATATCGAACCCGTCCAGGTCTTATAGTTTGGATTCATGGGTTTGGTAAACACTTTAAAAAAGCTATTCCAAGTGAAGAGCTTACCCTCCTCTCTAAATTATTTTTGCTTCCAGGAATCAGTTTTGTCACACATTTTTTTTATAGAGCCCATGGTATCCTTATTTAATTTTATAACACCCATTTTACCCTTTTTCTTATCTTCTTAGAAATTCTCTTAAATAGGCATTTAAAAACATTAAACTTTTTTCTTTTCAAATCTCAAGCGTGTTTTATGAAGCACTTAAATTGAAATCATATCCAAAGGAATTGCTTCCCCTTTAAAGGGGCTTGTACAAATTTTCGGTTAGCAGCTCTAATCTGATCTCCAATTCATACTATCATTAGTTAATTGATCGAATGGCTCCAACTGACGCATAGGTGACCATCAACTCTAATAACAAATTCTATTATTGAACTAAATTCTTTGACAAAGAAGCATCTTTCATAAAGCAAAAAGCAACTAAATAATACAACTTCAAGAGCATATTCCCTAGGGCTGTATTTGGATACGATTGGTTTATCAAGAGTCACAAGGGTTCAAAACATTGTGACTCTTTGGTTCCTTACCCTCGCAATTTATGCTATTTATCTTTTAAATTAAAACATAAACTTTATCAGTATAAACTAAACGGTTTTCTAATTTTCAAAAACTCCAACAGTTTTTAATGATTGATTTATCAAGAGTCACAATAGTTCAAAACATTTGGACTCTTTGGTTCCTTCTAGAAATTTCTCTTCTCCAATATAAAATCACAACTAACTCTCCGATTTCTTCACGCACAACACAAGTGACAAAGAACAACGTACAGCAGAGATTAAAAATGTATATTCTGCAAGTAAAAGGTATGAAAAGTTTTCTTTTTCTCATGTTTATCTACAATTTTTTATTTCAGTATTTTTTTTTTTTCCATCTCTCCTCATTTTCGGTCCTCTCCAAGAAAAGTTTCAAAAAATAAAACTCTTCTTCATTATTTTACAAGTCCAAAACATTTTTTTTTTCATTTTACTTTGTATTTTCTCCTATTATTTTGTACGAAATAAACCAAACTTATTTTCTTCATCTCTCCCCAATTTCGGTCCTCTAAGAAGAAGAGTTTCAAACCTTGTTTTTTTTACTTTTTTTTTTAAATTTATTTTACTTTATATTTTCTTCCCTTATTTTGTACGAAATAAACCAAACTCTTATTATTATTATTATTATTTTCTTATTCATTTTTTTTCTTTTATAAAATTTAGCCTAAATACACTTATCCTAATCCTAATAACTAAATAACCTCTTTATTCTAATCTTAAATTCCATTTTAATTTAAACATATTTTTATCTTTCTTAATTTTTTTTATAATTGGTGAATTTGGATTATCCCATAAAGTGATACTCTCTTTTTTTCTTCATTTTTTTTATTTTTTGTTCTTATAACATTATTATTTTAATTTTTTTTAAAAAATCCTAACTTTTTCTCAAGATAATCAATCTCTAAGTTGTTTCTTCTAAAGACTCCAATAATTACTTATCTGCAATTCTTTCTGATGGATTTATAATTTTTAGAATTAAATATATAATATTATTTAATAAAGTCAAAGTGAAAATACTAGTTTAACTATTGGATATTAATTAAAAGAAAGATTCGTTTGACTCTTGGATACTCATTAAATGAAGATTAAAAGATAAATATTTGAATTACCTAAAACAAGGATTAAGATCAACAAAATTTAAAAGTATTAGAAAACTATAGTTATTAAACATTAAATATATATATTTTTATTATTATAAAATAAATATTAATTATGAAAATATTTTAAAACTAAATAACTTAGTTACATTCTAGCACTTATCTCACGCGCATTGCGCTTGTCTTTCCGCTAGTATATATAAAATCAAAAATTCTTAGTTGGGAAAAAAGCAAAAAGAAAATAAAACTGAAAGGAAAAATTATAATCATGAGATTATAATTAATATATATATATA
>JAUPMG010106755.1:0-12134 GCA_031762675.1 Pachysandra terminalis | reverse complement strand
CATATTGTGATCAGGGTTCAGTTGGTCTCGAAACTCAATGATTAGTGAGATGCTCCTATAGGTTTAGGTTAATTAGGACACTAATCCTAATTAATCCCTAATTGAATTTTGGGTTGTTACAGTTGTGAAGATGTATGAATCCCTGAGGGATACCGCAGGTGGCTGCAAGTCTTGGCTGAATGGCCTGTGATAAAAAAAATAAGTGGAGGGATTGTGCCTCCCAGGTTGAAATCCCTTAAAAATATGCGGTGCCAATAAAATGGTCCTATCCCATAGTCTGTTCACACGGGGGATGGATTCAGGTTGCTGGGACACCTCGGATAGAGATCGAGATCGCTTGGGATTGTACGATATTTCACAACTTAGATCGCTTAACATTTTGCTTGCATTGCACATCTGTGCTGATATTATTGCGAATGCCACTTGTTTGAAGCACTTGGCCTAATTCTCATACTTTAAAATCAATGCATGTAGTGCAGGATCACAGACCACTGAGTATTACTCTGTGAGGATGGGGGGGAATTATTATTGTATGACACAACTGTACACTTCACAGACATATTATAATTATTACACAACTGTACACATCTGCACTTTTCTCAAATACTGTAACATGAATGAATGCCCTTCATCGAAAGTTTACTCATCCGGACTTCTAGCTTATGGATGTTGTTTAATATTTTAGGTTCAGGAGCTTAGTCACGACACGACAAGACTCGGATTGGGTAGCGTACTCTGGTAGTATACTTTGTATAGTTCGAAGTAGATTTTACTTCATTGAATTTGCTAGTTTAGCATATCTTTATTAGTTACTTATATCTTACTAGAACTATTAAATCTTACGCTTATGTTTGTTGATCCACCTCCATAGTGGGTGAAGGTCGCAACATAATCCGAAAATTTTAAATTTTTGGGTTCGTTCGTGACATATAAATTCCAAGAAATTAATTGAAACCAAAAGAATCAATTACTATAGAAGTAATTCACAAGGTTTTGTAATCTATATAAAGAGAACAAGTAAAACCCCAAATCAAATTGATAAAATCCAAATTTACTTTGCTAGGGTTTCATTGAAACCCTAGAATGAGGCTTAGCTCCTCATGTGAGTTGAAGATGGAGAAGCTCGGATGGTCTTCAGGCTTGATGAAGGCTCTTCCTTGTCGTCTTTCTTCTTTTTCTTGATGCCTCCTTAGTGTTTTCTCCCCAATTCAGAATCTCCTCCTCAACTTTTTGTTTTCCTCTTTAAACCCTTCATTTCTTAATGAAAATGCCCAAAATAACCTTTTTAAAACAAATCAGACGTTTGCAACTGACTTCATGACGAATTGGGCAGAACCGGGATTGGTGGGCAGGCCTGGTCGGATTGCCCTGAATCAGCTACCTTGTGACCCGATTGATCAGGCAAACTTTCGAATTGTGATATGGCTATTAAAGACGAAGTTGTAGAGATGTGTGTCTTCTATCTAACAAGTCAAAGAGCAAGCCAATTAGATGTCTGAGGTGAGAGATAATGTAACACTACTAAGGTAACCTCATCTTTCTAGAATTTTGACTTTAGCCCGAATTTTCCGAACAACTTCCGAGCCTGCAAAACACGAGAAGTGCATTAAAATATCCATTTAACACAACTCTAGGACTAAGAACCATAAGTAATAAGCCTTGAAGTACATCTCTTCTCTTGTGACTTAGTTCTATGTAATATTGAATCTCAATACATGAGTATGTGTGGAATAATACAACTTTAGTTAGTTATAATGCACCGTGTACACTACAAACTGAGTGCTTAGCTACCGTGAACCTCTCCACTTGCACTGCATTGACTCGAGACCATAACTTGGTCAAAGAGAATACCCTGTCCTCCGAGACCACACGGTTGAGTCTCGTGAGATGAATAAGAGTGATGTGATGTGAATTCCACATCTAGAGAGGAGACTGCCAAAGTCGAGTTAAGGGACTAGCTACCCTAATAAACTCACTCATTGCCCAAGGGCGTTTTACCCAAGGATCGGCGCATTGGTGCGTCTTGTAAGATGGTGAAACGATAATGAATTCCTGACCGCGTACTCACGTTGGTGAAAACCTCGGATGTTAAATCAAAGAGAGAGACCTCTTCAGTAATGTTAAATGTCATGATTTCTTGAGAGCGTACCCACGTTGTTGGAAACATTGGAATTGACCATTGATTAAAAATAAGTGGGGTGATTGTGCGTCCTTGGTTGAAAACCCATAGTAGTATGCTGTACACATAGAATAGTCCTATCCCATAGCCATTATTACGGGGATGAAGTCATATAGGTGGGACATCCTGGATAGAGATCCGGATCAAGTGGAAACATGCCATATTAACTTATCTGACAGACTGCATTGCATACTACATTGCTTGATTAGCTCACCTTGGTGATTAATGTGAAATAGTTGCACAACATGCAAAATAAATACTTGAGCTCATGCATTGCATTTCAATAAAATCTCATTATTGTAGGGACTGGATGTAAATGAGTAATGGCTTGATTCTAAGTTAATCTCGTACAATCATGAATTTATTTATTTACTGGCTGTGTATCTCACGATTGTTAGCAAACAAATTTCAGGATCTTTAGACGAGTGAGGAGAGTGAAGTCAAGGAGGATCTTTCGGGTTGATGAGCTTGGTCACGATGAGAGCGAACTTGGTTTGTGTACCACACTCTGGTAAAACTTTAGTGTTGGTTTAGAATTAGAATTTTCCTCTTTTAGACCTTATTGGATTTAGATTTAGTAATTTTAGTTACTTTTATCTTACTAGAACTATAAATAACATCCACTTATGTTTTGGCCATTGTGATCCACTCCCATAGAGATTTGGAGTGAGAGTTACGAATAAATCAAAAATCTCAGAAATTGGGATTTTCATGTTGGTTAGTAACAAAAATGGTATCAGAGCCTAGGTTCTTCTAAGACTTAAGTAACCGTGTTTGGATTTTCACAGGACTTCAGGTTTGGATTTTGTAGGTTGACCTTACGTCTAGGACTTGTAGGGGTTAAGGGAATTAAATATCTATAGGATGTGAGATTGTGAAGGGCGATGTTTGTTGTTTGTATGTCCTAAATAGCCACTCAGGATGGATAATTGGGGACAAGAAGTACTACTGTTTCAGAGAATTCTAAGGTAGAATCTACTAGGATGAAGTCTTTGTTAAGTATACTGGATTGTCACGTTATTAAAGGATGTGATGATCTAAGGCTTTTGTTGTGCTGATTGAATTTATTTAAAGTACTTAGAACTCTAATACTAACTGACTCTTAAATTATAAGTTCAATGTAGTGCAATGCATTGGACTGAGAAATTTGAGGATTTGGTAGGAATTATATTTATATTTAAATAAAAAATAATAATGTGCAATTATTTAATCACTTCATTTTATTATGTATATAACATTTTATATAATCACACCAAGTTGCTAATTGGATCAAAGTTTGGAGAAGTCACTATTAATGCCAGATCTGGACCGAGACCCATATCCTGATGAATCTAAGTGTTTTTCTAATCGATCTTTTAATCTTTGTTTTGGATGGTTTGATGAGATATTTTGACTTCCTATATCTTGACAAATGTTGTAATTTTATAATTTTCATCTTTGCTCCTCTTAGTGATCTCCTCCTTCCGAGGGCATTCTTTAGATGTTTTAATTGCTTTTCAGTTGCAGTGTTTTCCTTTATGCATATTTTTGGGTTTTCTTCTCGCAGTATATTAAACTTTAGTTTCTTGATTAATATATGTTTGCTTATTAGGTAGGTTGTACTGCCCCTCCCTTTCCAGTGCAATCATGCAATTGGTTTCTTCTATGTAATGTTTGGTTGATGTCAATAAATTTTGTGTTGTTTTATTTTTGTGTGCTTAGAATTGGGCATGTGCACTTAGTCTCATTCTTTTCTCGCATTTAGAACTCCTTAGATTATTCCTATTTATTTTGGTCTCATCTGTGTTTCCACAATTGCTATTACTATTTTACTTGGCATTTTTGTATTTGCTTTCATTCGTCAACATTTCGTTGATTTTGTCGTTCAATTTACATCTTCCTTACAACATCAATAACTTCACACTACGTATTTTTATATATATTTATGTGATTATATATGTTTTATTGTTTCGATACACATATCACTAATATCTACACGTATATGCATCAAGCTTTTACTGCATTCCTCTTGTGAATATAAGTTTTTCATACTAATATTTTACTACATCTTTTCTTAATTGCGTTTCCCTACCTTATGTGTTACTTATGTCATAATTTATCTTATTTACATAGCTACTAGTCATTTTCTTTTCAGTATAACTGTTGTTATTTTTTGCTTTTACATAGGGTATTTATTTTGGATGTGTGCCGAAGCCTTCCTTTCTAGCGTATGTCGGCTGAATATTTTCCCTCTTCGTAATGCTTGTTGGTGTTAATGAATTTCGTCTTGCTTCATTTTGTATCATTAGAATTTTGAACACATGATTTTGATTTCAAATATTTCTGTTTTTCTAGAACCTATTCGGCTGTGGTAAGGCTAGCGATGTCAGTCCATCCTTAGCCATCATGCCTCCACCACATTCGCCTCCTGAGGATTTCCCTTAGATGATCTTGAGGATTTCCATTGAGATACATTTAGATGTTTTCTTTCGACATGTTGTTTTCGAATGTTTTCCTTTTCGAAATCCAAATGTTTTTACTTTTGGTGTTTTAACTTTTCGGATGTAATGCTTGTGGTATGTTATAGTTTCCTTCTTGCAGTATAATAGACGAGTTGTGGTCAAGTGTTTTACTTTAATGTTTCTTGTGTTGTTAATGAAAATCTTGGTTAATTTAATCTTATGTACTTAAAAAAAATTTAATTTAAGTTTTAATTTCAAATAAAAAGCACTGAGCAATTAGATTAGAAACCTAACTTAATATGTCACTTAGATTAATTTTGAGGACAAAATTCTTTCAGGAGGGTAGGATGTAAGAACTTGAATAATCCATAAAAATATTAAATTGAGATCTTAGGGTAAAATACTAATTTGATGAGTTGGTAATTTAATTTCATTTATTAATTAGTATTAGAACTCTTAAAATCCTCAATCCTATAGGTCAGAATAGAAATTCCTTAAGTCACTACAACTGATCAGGTCAGCCAAATAGACTTAGGAGGCAGTGTTGGTCAGATAACTTAACTTGGCAGTTAAATAGGAAATAATATGATGTGTGGTGTAGATCATTTAGATCGAACTTGTTTATATGGTTAGGATTAAATCTTACTTTGTGTTTTTTTATGTGGTTAGGATTGAACGAGAGAGGGAGTTAGTGGTGGGGAATACCAACCCCCCCTAACTATTCAATCCAATGGTGTAGATGGGGGTAGTCAGATTGGAGGGATAGGATTGGTTTGAGAGGAGACATGTGGCATGGGTCTCCATGCTTGAGAGAATCCCATGCATTTTCTCTCTTGAGCCTTATTGTGTTGGTTTGCTTGGGAGCTTGAAGGAGAAGGGAAAAGATTTGCATGCTTAGGGATTTCATCTCTTTTTCTTGTGATTTTGGATACTTCATGCTTGTTCATTGATTGAATTAGTTTCTTGCTCATTTCCTTTATTTTCTAGTTCATGCAATGTCGTAAATGTTATGTAAATTGATCTTTGAATGTCTTGAATTGCATGTTGAGGAAGAACCATGTTTTTAGGATGAAATGTGCTGGATTAGGGTGATAAATGCATGAATGATGTTACCCTTGTTGTATTTTCAATTAAGTGGGAAAACCCCCTTGATTTGGCTGGTTCCCGACGTTTGGCGACCTCCTCGGTGTGCCGAACGCTTCGCCGAACGTCTTCTGGGCCATCGGTGGACTGTTCGGTGCACCGAACAAGTCGCCGAGCCTCTGGTTATACCTTGACCTTCTGTTTTTGTTGCCAAGTCTCAGTTCAGTGCGTCGAGCTCGCTTCGGTGTGCTGAAGAGGGTGCCGAAGAGGTCACCAAGAATTGAGTCCCTGGAATTGTCATCGAGTCTCCGTCGGGTTCGCCGAGCAGGTCGCTGAGGATGGTTTCGGTGTGCGGATGACCTCGCTGGACCCCAATACCTAGCCTTCTAATCTGATGTCTTAGATAGATGCATAATAGCATTGCTTGCAAATCAATTTGCTGAGATATGCTCTCTATCCTAGTTAATTTGCATTTTCCTCCCTTGTGACTTAGTGGTATGAAATGATGAATTTTAATATGTGAGGGTATACAGAATGAACTCTTTACTTAGATTATAATGCACCTTGTACGCCATGAATTGAATGTTCAGCTTCAAAAATTGATGTCTTATACTGATAAATAATCACATTGTTTGCGGTTCAAACTGATGATGTATGTTCTCAAATTAGTTGAATTGCATCTCTTCTCATCTGAGTTAGTTCTATGTAATATTGAATTTTAATACATGAGTATGTGTGGAATGATACATTTTTAGTTAGTTATAATGCACCGTGTACACTATAAATTGAGTGCTTAGCTAGCATGCACCTCTCCACTTGCACTGCATTAACAGGAGACCATAGCTTGGTCAAAGTGAATACCTTGTCCTCCGAGACCACACGGTTGAGTTTCGTGAGATGAATAAGAGTGATGTGATGTGAATTCCACATCTAGGGAGGAGACTAGCAAGGACGAGTTGGGGGATTAGCTACCCCAACAAACTCACTTATTGCCCAAGAGCACTTTACCCAAGGATCGGCACATTGGTGCGGCTTGAAAGACGGTGAAACCATAATGAATTCCTGAGGGTGTACTCACATTGATCTTAAATCAAAGAGAGAGACCTCTGTAGTAATGTTAAATGTCATGATTTCCTAAGGGCGTACCCACGTTGGTGGAAACCTCGGAAATGACCCTTGCTAAAAAATAGGTAAGGGGATTGTGCCTCCTTGGTTGAAAAGCCATAGAACTATGTTGTACACATAGAATAGTCCTATCCCTTAGCCGTTATTAAGGGTATGAAGTTACATTGGTTGGACATCCTGGATAAAGATTTTGATCAAGTGGAAATATGCCATATTAACTTATCTGACCGACTTCATTGCATACTAGATTGCTTGATTAGCTGACCTTGGTGATTAATGTGAAATAGGTGCACAACATGCATAGTAAATACTTGACCTCATGCATTGCATTTCAATAAAATCACATTATTGTACGGAATGGATATAAATGAGTAATGGCTTGACTCTAAGTTAATCATGTACAATCATGAATTTATTTACTTACTGGCTGTGTAGCTCACTCTTTTTAGGGAACAAATTTCTCGATCTTTAGACAAGAAGGCATCTGAGGAGAGTGGAGTAAAGGAGGATCTTTCAAGTTGATGAGCTTGGTCACGATGAGAGAGGGCCTGAATTGGGTACCGTTGTCACAACCCAAACTTAAGAAAATTCTCGTAAGAACCCTTATGTTTGAACTTCAATTCTCATCCCAATCGGAATCGGAAGTGACAATCAATATCGAGCAAAAATTACAGAAAATTATTAAACTTTCAAAAGAATCTAATTTACTGAAAAATAAGTAAAATATAACCTATCTATTACATCCAAAACACTTAATAAAATTCGCAGTGGAAAAGAAAATAATTACATCCTATTTCAAGTAAAAATCTAAATCCCTAGCCCTATACATAATATTTGATCTAAGAAATAAAACGATAAATTCGGTAGCAAAACTTCACGTAAAAATCATTCCACGCTTTGATTATTTCCAGCAAGTTCACAAAAAGAGTATTCATCTTGTTCTCCATTATCATTAAATTCCTCATCTAAATTACCTGAAATGTTTGTCATAAGACGTCAGCTACACTTAGCCCAGTAAGTAACATCCTCAACATGAAATAGGGTCCATACCAATATGCAAAGATATAACACACTACAAAATACCAATATGACCAAACCGTCGGCGAAACCTACCTCGGCGGTTTATTTAACTGCTGAGAACTCCCCCGCCACGGTAGGTATTCTTGGCACTGGACATGACAGTTTTATTAAAACGCTGAAAAAGGCTCCTGTTTAGCCGGCGGTATAATATAACCGTCGGCCTATGCTCGCAATTGCTCGACCGTTATAAACCGCCGCGAGAACAATTTCTAAGGCGGCGGTTTAGTATACCCGTCCACAAATGGGAGGTTTAACTCAGCGGTTTTATAAAACCGCCATCCTATGTCTACCATTGTCGGCGGTTTAAACCGCTGACAATATGTGATATATAGGTCGGCGGTTGTATAAAACCGCCGACATATACTACTAATTAACGGCGGTTCTATATAACTGCCAGTAATAGTCTATTTTTTTAAGCATTTCCTTATTTCTACAAGATTACAAACCTGTATAAGAACAAACACTATAATTCAAGTCTATTAAACCTACAATTAAACATGTACAAGCACAAACACCAATCAAGTCAATAAACCTGTACAAAGAGCAATTAAACACTACAATTCAAGTCTCTATATTAACCCTACAAGTAAACCTGTAAACGAACAATCGGGATGGGGTATGTCCCATCCCCATCCCGCGTACCTGCCTGGGATGCTCGGGTCTGATGACCTGAGAGAATACGTCATCACGAGCCATGCTGTCCTATGATCCTTCCGGATGCTGATCTCTCAATTCTCGCATTTCACTTTGCATTCAAAAGAGAATATATAAGGAAAATATATTATATTTAAGGATGCTTTTCTCCATGTGGAAATATTAATGAATTAACATATTTAGGAAACTAGGGTCATGTGTGGAGGTATACATGAACAAGTGGGGGTCACCTTCAATATAATATCGTGCTCGAAATGCTACTAAATGTGCATAGTAAGCAGGAAGAACTACATTCAAAACCCTTTTTTTTAGCTTCAGAAATACTAACCATGCATAACATAATTGTAAATAAAAACCTTACAATATCATGAAGAACACACCTATGGAGACAGATTGGGTACACCTCGCATACCTGAAACAAATCTCAAATGCACATTACAATCATAAACAGGGGATGTGATTGCACTGTGCACATTACTGAAGATCACAAGAAAAGAAACATTAACTTATGTGTAGCATAGATTGTTGGTTAGCAATTGTAAAGCATCTGCAGAGAATTTGTTCTCATCCCACAAGACATGGTAATGTGTGGGCCGGCTAGTTCCCTACATATATCAGTTCAGCAATAGTAGGATTTTGTTATATTTTATAGTGAAGCAAAATAAAATTTAAGTAGATCATGTGAAGAGCAAGATATACCTGAATTCCCTGCAGGAATCCAATGAAGGCAGAGGCACCGGGTCAGGCAGTGCAATCCAACAAGTACAACACCATGAGCTTCCACATGTTAACCTCCTACATAAGACAACACCTCAATATAAGTAAGACTTAAAAGAGTATTGTCAACAAGTGACTATAGAAGAGCAAGATATACTTGGATTCCCTGACCCTATACATAATATCTGATCTAAGAAATAAAACGTTAAATCCGGTAGCAAAACTTCACGTAAAAATCACTCCACGCTTTGATTATTTCCAGCAAGTTCACAAAAAGAGTATTCATCTTGTTCTCCATTATCATCAAATTCCTCATCTAAATTACCTGAAATGTTTGCCTTAAGACATTAGCTATACTTGGCCCAGTAAGTAAAATCAATTAAGTAACATCTTCAACATGAATTAGGGTTTATACCAATATGCTAAGATATCACATAAAAACAGTAACTAATCATGGTAAATATGCAGAATATGATTTGCATGTTTAGATTATTAATACATGAATGCATGCTCATGCAACAACACATATTGATCGCCAAGTGTATTCCATGCAAAAGATAATGTTGTGCAATTGTGCATGCTGTTTAGAATTCAAATTATGAAAGTCCCACACCAGACCAATCAATTACTGAGTAAGAATTCTTCTCGATCTGTCCCCCTCATACAGGGCCACACTCAGTAAGATATTTCATGTGCGCATCATAGTTTTGAGGGGTTTCGACCAAGTGGGCACAATGCCCCCACTTATTTGCGGTCAGGGCAATGCAAAAATCCAAGGTGTCACATAATTAGGACTAAACTTAGTGAGCATTACATAAGGCGAATGCCAACAGAATTTCACTCGGCATCCATTACATATAATAATACGCTACCGAGATGATAAAAACTCGGGTATATTGGGGTAGCAAGTTCCGCAACCGATAATGTTAGTCCATCCAGGACTTCCTCACCTAATCAAGATGTCCAAGTCATGATTCACTCAAATTTAATCCCAAACTTCATCATAAGTGAAGTCTGATCGCAGGTCTAGTATATGACTAGAATATGGTCATTAACTCAATTTGGATATGCTGTGCAATATGAGGTGTTTTGTGCACATTAACTAAGCATACAACGTGTGAACAGATGTGAAATAAGTCTAAGTATTATATATGAGGCTGAAGGTATCATTCAAATCATCATAATATCCAAACAAATCAAATAATGCATGATGTATGATTAATCATAATTAATAATCCAACAAGTCAATCAACCTTTAATTAATATCATGAAACCATTAAAATTAATATACCATTAATCATAATTCATCAAACAATCAATATAACACAATATCATAATAAATAACCCAAACCTGGGCTGACCGGTATGCCGGCTGGTCTGCCGGTTGCCTGGGCAAGTCCAAACAACTCTGAGTCAAGGTTACTGGTTGACCGGTGGGCTAACCGGCATACCGGTTGGCCATCCGGCAACCTAGAAAAGGGCCAATTTAACAAGGTGCAATGTCTAATACTAACCGGCAGGCTGACCGACACACCCGCTGGCCATCCAGCAGGCTAGGCAGGGGCTCATAAATGCAATTCGGGATCCGGCAGGGTTTCGGCATGCTATCGGCACACCGGTAGGTCTGCTGGACACCATCTGGGTGAACCGACACGCTAGCTGGCATGCTGGCAAGTCGCTGGTTTGCCCAGAAATAGCAATTAATCACAATTTTTATATTTCAACACATTTTTAGCAATTTGTTCACGACCCAAACTTAAAGGAAATTCATGTGGGAATCTCTTATGTTCAAAACGTGACTCTCACCCCATATCCCTATGGGAGTAGAAAGTAATTAGAGCCAAACCATAGAAATATCATATAAGACTTTTATAAACTGCTTTTAATGAAATTAATCAAAATAATCTCAGTTTATTATATTCAAAACAATAAATAATCACAGTGGGAAATAAATAAATAAATAACCTATTTTAAATTAAATCCCTATAACTAACTTATTACATAAATCCAAGTAAATCATCCCTATTACATGTTCTACCAAAATAAACAAATAAATCCTAATCATAACTAATATCTTCATCTTTGACTTAGTCTCCACCATGAACTCCATGGTTCTGCAGTCTACTAACTAAAGATCCGGAAATGGTTGCTCAAAGGCGTGCGCTACACTTAGCTCAGTAAATAAATCAATTAAACAATATTTTAGATTGGAAAAGGGTCAAAGCCACTCTTCAATGATAACCCATAGTCTAAAACAGAGTATATGTAATATGTTAAATATGATATGCAATGTAATGCAATACGAATGCAAGTTCAGTTATTAATGAATGAATTGCATAAAAGGGCGATCACCAAGTGTGATCCATGCAAAAACATATGTTGTGCAATTATTCATGCTGTTTAGAATTCAAATTATTGTATGCTCCACACTTGATCAATCAATTACCAAGCAGGAAGTTGTAATGAACCTTTCCCCTACACGGGTTCGCTTAAATAAGCTATTCTATGTGCGCATTCATAGTTTCTAAGAGCTTCGACCTAGAGGTCACAATCGCCCATGTTATTTCGATCATGGGAATAATGCCAAGGGTCACTAACGTGATCAAAACCTCTGTGAGTCATGCACTACCTGAATGCCAACAAAATCTCACTCGGCATCAATTACGTATAATAATACGCTATCTAGATGATAAGAACAATGTGGAATATTGGGATTATCACTCTTACCATGAATAAATTGGTATATTGGAATGATCAGTCCCTCAACACATGCAAATTAGTCCATCCGGGACTTCCTCACCATATCATGATATTTAAATCACAATAACACTCAATTTGATCAGTACCTTCAACTG
>JAUPMG010106734.1:0-12135 GCA_031762675.1 Pachysandra terminalis | reverse complement strand
GAGGGTCGAGCTCAAACACAAGCTAAGGGAAGGCAACAAATGCGCGGATGCGCTAGCAAATTGCAGTTTATCGCTTTTTTCTAAAATTACTCATTTAAATTCCTCCCCGCCCCACATCTGCTTCTGGGAGATGCGTTGGGGGTCAGTACTCCCCCCACATCTGCTTCTGGGAGATGCGTTGGGGGTCAGTACTCCTCGGCTATGTAATATGACTAGTTAACTTTCAATGAATTACCCTTTTTACTGAAAAAAAAAAAAAAAACACTTATTTTCCTTTTCTTTTTCTTTTTTTTTTAAACAATCTAAGTACTTTGTTTATATGTGGACCACCTCCTATACGGAAGAATCCTGTCTTAATGAGAACCATGTTCTATGATGAAAGCAGATCGATAATCAATCCCAGTTCCTGGGAGCAAAATCACCGAGACATTACCGTGGAGATAGTCTTAGGCGTTCCTTCATGCTACATTAATGAACAAACGTAATCTCTCTCTCTCTCTCCAAGAGGAACGAATGGCTTTAATCCTTCGGAGGGAAAGTGGAAAAAGAAAAAAAAAGAGGCCATAGAGATATTGATACCTTTTGGCCACCATCTGATTGATTCTTTAAGCCCTTGCATAAAGCCCAGAAATACGTCTAGATTCACTGGGTAAACCTTAGCCTCTTCCATGTCTCTCCCTTCTAACGATGCCTTACTGATAAGGCTAGCTCCACTAGATTTCTCTCTTTGAGTCTTGACTACAAGAAACTCATGTGGACTTGTCTATAAATAGCGAGGAAGCAATAAGCAAAGCAAAACAACCAAGTGATATGGGTGAATGTCTTTCAGGTATCCCCTGGAGTTCCTTTCAAGCACTTCAGTAGAGGAGATAAAACCCTACTGAAGTGTTTGGGGGAACTCTGGGTGGCCACCTGATACTACTACTACTCTCATCAATACAAGTTTTTTGTTTTTTTTTTTTGGTACTGTACTCACCATTACAAGTGATATGTTTGCTATTACATGCAGTCATCAGTATTAATCCCTCAACTTATAGGGTTTTAAGTACTGTTCAGTCATCAGTAGGGTCAAGAGATCTATGTCTTTTCACTATTTCGTCTAACCTACTTTCTCTTCAATTATTTTTGATAAAATATTGTTTTCGTTTACCAATAACACTGCACTGTGATAAAGTATTCTTTCTTTCTTCAACGAAGAAGAAAGTAGAATATGGTTGCACATCTGACATCGCTCTTGTTCCTAGAAAATCAAGTTTTGTAATATCTAGACAAAGCTAATGCTACAAATGATTTAATAGCAAATACATTGAATATCCAAGATGAAAGTTGTGTGCTATGTAACAATGAGTTAGAAGACTAGCATCTCTTTCTCAAATGCCCATTTACAAGGGCAATATGGTTGGCTGGAATTGGAGGTAGAATTGAAGATCTGGGTCAAACAGCTTCAGTCAAGGATTGGTTCAAAGGAATCATGGCTCTTTAACATAAGGAGTCAACAAGGGAGACCCCAATTTCTTGGGGGGCATCTGGAAATCCAGAAATCAGGTAATCTTTGATAATGAAAAATCATCTGTACAAAACTCACTAGTTCCTTTTATCAACTTACAGGAGGATTGGAGGAAAATATGAGAAGAGGAGAGAAACAAGGAAGACTGCAATAGAAAGGAAACTGTGTATATGCAATGGAGAAGACCAACGGAAGGATTCCTAAAGGTGAACTTTGATGGAGCTGCTCGTGGGCACGATGGTTGATCAGCCGCAGGAGCTATTTGTCGAGACTGGTCCGGCAATTTTATGGGAAGCCTTTGGCGCACTTGAAGGAATCAAACTTGTGGGTAAGAAGAATATAAAGAAAATCCATCTTGAAGGAGACTCTTCCCTCATCAGAAACTTGTTGTGATATCCGAAAATGACTATACCATGGAAGATCAGAGGACTAATTGAGGAAGCCCGATATCTTTGTTCAGAATTCCAGGAAATCAGTTCAGAATCTCTCATTGCTTCAGAGAAGCTAATCAAGTTGCAGATAGCTGCATTAGATAATTTCTCTTGTCATTGGCTGAGTAGGCCCCCTGATGAATGTATTCCACAAGTTCTTTTTGATGATATTTTTGGAATGGCTACTCCCAGGCATGTAATTAAGCCAGCTGACTCTATTACTTAAGTTAATAAAATCTCTTCTTTTCATCAAAAAAAATAAAATAAAATCAAGAGATATTATGAAGGCAAACCTTTCCACCCACAAAACATTTTTTTTTCCTTCGAATTCCCATCATGGTAGATAGGAATTTTTTTTTATTTTCGGACAGAATATTTGCTATATACTTGGGGGTGGATCACAGGAAACCTCCTGTGAACCACACAGGACGTTGACATGTGTCCATAAGTGGGTCTCATTAAGAAAGGTTACTTGCTATTTTTAAAACCCTAAAAAATGAGTGATCCTGGGGCTCACTACTTCAACATGTAGAAGCTTGTTAAAGTGGTGAGCCCGCCTAGAACACGTGTCAAATTTCTATGAACATCCTGTGAACCAGCTCACAGAAGAACCTCACTCGTACTCAGGTACCATTTAAATTACGACATATTTGTGTTCTAGGTATAGATCCCACCAATCATGTATATAAGTCTGTTGTGTTTGAATAAAGCAATAAGGATAAACAATAAACAAAGATTAACAATGCACACAGATTTACGAGGTTCGGCCAAGCTTGCCTACGTCCTCAAGAGAGAAGAAGGTTTCCACTAAATCAAAGAGAAATTAGGGTTACAACTTATCTCCTTAGGTATATATGAGACAAATCCCCAAAATACCCTTACCGTACCGCGGGGGGCGAACCCTCACCCCCGTCCCAACCCCTTTGGTACTGTACCGGCCCACACAACGAGTTAACCTGACCCAAGAAGGTGGCCTCTCCCCATGGGGACCCTCAGGCCACCTTCCCCCATTGATCGAGAGCCTAATGAATATGAGCCACCCACTATCTCTAACAAAGTCATTGACATGTCCTATGATAAATGGTGTCTAGATACATAACAAATACCTTGTCCAGACATTAAAACCAATTTCCACTGTTTACTGCCTGTGTCTTTTCACAGAGTTTCTTAGTTTCTCTTGAAAGAGAGATCCACTTCTTATTGGATTGAATCAACTTATATTCAAATCAAGTCAGAAGTCATAACATAACTTGTCAGATCATCTGGTCAAAAATCCCTTATCAAATTCACTTCTTTCAGATTATATATATTCCAATCGATCTAAGATCATGAACCTATCTATTGACAACCTAACTGTTTGATACCTAGCAAAGAGTGAAGACAAATCACGGAGTAGTCTTTGCATCAGAATAAGACACCAATACGTTTTGTCGGAATTATAAGTTTCATGGAGCGGTACTGACGAGTCTTTGGTGTGATTCTTATGTACATTAGTGTATGAATAAAAATTAATTTTCATTACATGCATGTCATAAAAGTACAACTCATCATGATCAAGAAGTTCACTGATTCACACATATTTTAAAGGAAGCAAATCGTCTCCGACATAATCCGGCCATTTTTCTGGCGAGATTAGTCGGATTATGTCATGATAATACCGACGAAACCGGTGACCTATCAATCTAAAAACCCTAAGACACAATCAATCCTAAACCGGTGCCCACCTTAACCAAAACAATTGGTTACCGGTTTCGTTAGTGACTGAGTGGAGAGTGGCGGATGGATGTGTTATTATGTGGAGATTGATGCTACTGTGACATTTGGGAAGTATTGATGATCTAGTCATCGACTCTGCCGGTCGAAGGAGGGGGTTCGGGGTGAAGCCACTAGTCGAAGGGCCAGAAGGTAAAATAGTAATTTCACATATTGTTTTGTTTAGCCTAATTACAGAGTATTTATCATACTTTTCATTGATATTCTTGCAACACTTTTCTGGAACTTTTGAGAATAGTGAAATCTGATGAGAATCCGTGGATGTAGGCACCATTGCCAAACCACGTAAAATCGTTGCCTCTTGTGTGCTTGATTTGTATTCATGTGCTCTGTTTTATCCATTCTTTCTTTACATGAGGCAGCATTTTCCTGCATCACTTCCTTCCCGCAATAAGACTGTGATTTGTATAAAAAATTACGTGTGACGAAAAAATAGACGACCAATCACATGTCTTGTTGTAGTAAGTATTGTAGGAAAATGCTGCAATAATTAAACAAGGCCATAATTGAGAAATTTTGTATGATGCCACAAGTACACCTTTTTGGCTACTCTTACACCCACGGTGCCATTTACAATAACATTGGTTGTTTCTAAAGAATGTGATTGATATTGCAACAGATTAACCCAACTCTATTGATTCATATAAGAACACTTAAATTACAATATTCAGGTCCATATATAAAAGAAATAAATAAATTCAAAAATATTACAACATTCAAGTGTAAAACTAAGGAGTAATGAGGATAATTGATTACAGAAATCTAGAAATATTTCTGGGTTTTTTATAGAATATGTAAATCTTGAGGATAATTGATTGCAGAAATAAAGAAATATTTCCTCCTTATTTGAAGATGTTTTCGTAAAGACATACTAAGTGTCAGTGCTGAAACTTAGTATGTTAGCTGAGATTAATTGAAATTACTTGTGAAGAAATAGGATTATCCAAATAAGCTTGCATGTATAAGTTACGTTTCACTAAGTTTCTCTATTAGTATTGTTCCATCACACAATCTTGACTCTTCAAAATACTGATGATAGTTCTGCCCCTCATATTAATGGTCTTATAGGTCAAAAATTGCTTACTAAATAACAACTATATCCTTTGTAGTAAATAATATAAATTAATTTATAATTAAAGAGGTGACTTTTTTTATCTTTCATTAAGCTATAACTATTATATCACATTAAGAATGTGTAAAAGACTTCTTTTAAAACTAGAAAATATTAAAAAAAACTGTTTACAATTTGTTTAAAATGCTGTATTTGACCATATAAATGGTATTATGTTGAAGGATAAGAATATCATACACTATTTTATTTAAAGGGAGATTTTGAAATTAAATTTTAGGATAAATTACATTGACATTCTCTTAGATTTGACATAATGGCAACAAGTACCCCTCAAACCTTGGCCATTACAACCAATATTGGGCAAAACTAAAGGGGATCTAACTATCTGTTACAGAAATTGATCATTTGCCCATAATACCCCTCTATCAATCGTTACATTTAAATATTTTAAAAAGGTAAAAAATTAAATTACAAATTTATCTTATAATTATAAGAGATAATTGTGGTTTTCAAATGATATGAAGCCTCCTTCTTCTTTTATATAAGCACCTATTTTGGTTTTATGATCATTAAACAAGGTATACAAGACTGAGGATCTTCTGTGCACTGGATCACAGGAAACCTCTTGTGATCCGCCACAGGAGAACAACACCTGTCGTAGGCTGGCTCACAAGTTGTAGTGCTTGTGGCCCCCTAAGGTTCACCTATTTCTTGGATTTTTAAAATTGTAGCTGACTCTTCTTAATGGGACCACCATGAACAGGTGTCAATCTCCTGTGTGAATCACAAGAGATTTCCTCTGATCTAGTACACAGTAGACCCTCACCCGATATATAAGGGTATTTTTGTCCTTCAAATATACTACTGTAAGCAAAAAGCAAATGTTCCTTACGTTATTGATTGTTACTAACAAAAGAGGTTTGTTGTGATATGCTTTCAAACTAGCTATATGAGAGGTATTTGTGATGGCCAAGGTTGAGGGGTTTGTTGCCATTATGCCAAACCCAATGGGGTGTATATGTAATTTATCCTAAATTTTAATATCTTGACAAGAAGATATTGCTGCCTTATCTTCCATCTCATTTGGTAATTCCTTTATGCTATCTTGATTTTTTATTTCTTTTTTTGATAATCTGGGTATATACTTGGTTTATAAGTGAACAACCTCCTATTGGGAAGACCCAACCGGTAAGAATTGAATCTGCCTTATGAGAATCAAACCTCTCTATCTTAGAGGGATATATGTTGTGTGGAAGCCTCCACCAAAGAGACTGTAACGGTCGCTTTTAGCTTTGTAGATGAGTTGCTCTCTCTCTCTCTCTCTCTCTCTCTCTCTCTCTCTCTCTCTCTCTACATGAGGAAGGAACGAATGGCTTTAAACCTTCTGAGAAAGTGAAAAAACAAAAAAAGAGAGGCCATAGATAGATATTGAGACCTTTCGGCCACCATCTCTCATTGATTCTTTAAGCCCTTGTATAAAGCCCAGAAATACGTCTAGATTCACTGGGTAAAGCTTAGCCTCTTCCAGTTCTTTCCCTTCTAACGATGCCTTACTGATAAGGCTCACTCCACTAGATATCTCTCTTGAGTCTTGACTACATGAAGCTTATATGAAGTACTTGTCTATAAATAGCGATCCATGAAGCAGTAAGCAAAACAAAAGAAAAGCAAGAGATATATATGGAGAGGAATGTCTTTCAGGTATCCCCTGGAGTTCCCTTCAAGCACTTCAGTAGGATGACCTTCTAAGAGGCCCTTCTGAAGTGTTTGGGGGAACTCTGGGTGACCACCTGATCATACTACTACTACCCACCATTACAACTGATCTCTGTTTGCTATCCCATGCACTCATACACTAATGCCTCTTAAGTCTTAACTTACAGGATGAGTACTGTTCAGTCATTAAATCAGTCTGTTCATGACAGTATGTCTTATCAATCTTTCTTTTGGAATGGCAAGCTCCACTAAAATGAGTTGTTTCATTTATATATAGGGTCAACTGGTATCTTGCTGGTTGGAAGGCCAGTTTTCTATCCCAGACTGGGCGCACCATTTTGGTGAATGTCACCTTTTCGGCTCAACCTATTCAGCTGATTGGTCCCTGCCTCCAATTCCCGCGGAATCTCATTTGAGTAAGGTTTGTGACATCATTGACCAAGAGCTAAAATTTTGGAAAACGGATCTTCTTTACTCATTACGGTCAGAGGAGACTGATCTCTAGAAATGCTGCCATCTTCGAAGGTAAGTCCCCTACTATCAATACGACTTATATACTTCTTATGTTTGCAGAAGGATACAACATTACTTATGAAGGATAGGCAAAGAAGTCCAAAAGAGTTGTTGTTCATCAGATGGATAGCCCCAAGTGAAGATTTTGTCAAATTAAATTTTGAAAGAGTTGCCAAGGACAATCCGGGTTTTGCTAGTGCGGGTACGGGCACCAACTACAGCTAGGGGCTTATGTTCGGGCCATATAAAGGGCAGGCCCAGCCCGGATGGGGGCAATTGGCCCTTCAATTAATTAAAAAAGTTCCCTTCATATGTAAATTTTTTTTTTTTTTTTATTTTCGTCTGAAAATAGGGAGAAAGCATTCTGCTAAAAACCAGAAATTCTAAATTCAAACATGAGAAATATTAAAAAATAACATCATTCAATGAAAACATTTGAAAGTGTTGTTTGAAAGAACTCGATCAGAACTTCCCAATAGATCCATTTGTATCATAAACTGTTGCATAGATTAGAAGAGGAAAAAAAATTTAATACCCGGTCAGGGTATTTGCTAAATACCCCAACTCCAATAAATGGCTTCCATGTGTACAAGTGTGCCATGTAAGCATTTTTTGTTTTATCCTACTTTTTAACAAATAAAAAAGGAAACATTTAAAAAAATAGAATTTTTAACAGAAAGAAATCTTTCTCTCTCCAATCTCTCTCCCTCTCGTTTGTTCGTCTGCAAACGAATTTTTGACTCATGCGAGTAGAGCCTGAGCCCAAGCCGAGCTAGATCGGCTCGTTGACAGCCCTATTTGTAGGCACATGAAGATTACATATGAACATGGATTCCCCAGAAGACTGAAGTGAACATCTTAACCTATTTTGATCAGTCCTCATTAAGCATCATCTATTGTCAAAACAATAACAGTAAGAAAATTCAATTGTCTTTTAACTTCTTCTATTGTTATTATACTAAAATAGCACCTCCAAAAGAAAGTAAAGTATAGATAGCTAAAGTTGCAAATTAAGCTATTTGCCTAATATTGATTTTCTGTTCCCAACAGAAGTTCGAAAATTTGAAGTCTCAGCATCTAGGTTGGTGCTTGTATAAAAATATGCGAGAGTTTGAACACAATTTGGATATTGTTTGACATGAATGCCATACAAATAAGTAATCAAATTTAAAATCTTATTGCCATTTGATCTTTGTCTTTGCTTTTCATGACCGCTGATGAGGAATCTTGAAATACATTCTATCTATAATTTGTCAAGGAAGACATTCCACAGGTTGTTTGACAACCAAAATTATATTGTTAACAAAGTTCATCACGAACTAACTATAGCAATCCGAATGTACACTTGGTCAAGTCTGGAGATTTTGGTAGCAATAGCCTACAAGTTTGTAGTCAAGTCTGGACAAGTTCCTAATCCTAACGATCTGATCAATTGCATTGACTTGAGTACTCCAACCAAGGAAGCATTCCTTCCTTCAATTGGATTGGGAGATACAATCAGAATCGTCTTGATGGATTCTAGAACATTAAGCATGGACGTAAACGATCGAAGAGAGAGAGAGGAGCCTTTGTTGTAAACGATCGAAGAGAGAGAGCCACTGTTGCAGACGAACGAACAAAAGAGAGAGATTTCCTTCGTGGAGATAAAATTTTATTTTTTAAATGTTTCCTTTTTTATTTGCTAAATAGAAAAACAGAAAAAGTCAAAGTGCTTACATGGCAGACTTGTGCACATGCAAGCCATTTGTTGGAGTCGGAGTATTTAGCAAATAACCTGTTCGGGTATAGAACTTTTTTCCGATTAGAAGATATTCACTTCATAGTTCATAACATATACATAACAAAAGAGTTTTGTTTCTTACTATTACGGTTAACAAATTACCTATTACGGTTAACTAGTTACCAGATCAGTACCTGACCTTGTAATTCGTGTAACTCCTCTAATGTTTATCTTCTAGAGTCCTTAGCTCTTCTACTGCTTATCCTTTATCTTCTTTAGAGGTTAGGATAATTTTTGAGTGTTCTTGAATCTCTCAAACAATAGAATTTTTGGTTTTAACAGATCTTTTGTAAATTCAAATATAAATATAGCACCGTATCAAAGAGAACGACAAGAAAAGCAAAACAATTCTCTTATCTATTTTATAACGTTTTATGGTTTCAAAGCCTCGAAAGTCTTCCAATGGTACCTCTAGCATCAATATCACAAATGGTGAATCCACAACCACCAATAAATACTACATCACCAATTGACAATATCCACCACTTTGTATCTCTCAAATTGGATCGAAATAACTATTTGTTATGAAAATTCCAATTCATGCCAAATCTGAGGCTCTATGAGCTCGTTGGAATGATAGGGTCAAACGGGTTAGCAGGTCAAGTCGGCTTTTGTTGTCTCTTTGATGGTGCTCTGGTGATAATATTGCAGTTATTGTTGGCACTTTGTAGTGGTGCTGTTGGTGGTGATGGCAATTTGATGGTGCTATTATTATTGGAAGTGATGATTGTTTTATCAACGTCAATAGTAGTGGTGCCACCACCAATGGTGGTGGAGATAGTGGTGACTTTACCACTATAAATGATAGTTGTGACTGTGATGATATGATAATAATATATATCATTGTTTTATGTAATATTCATGTTGTAAGTAATGGTATGCCGCCACCAAAAGTGGCGGTGGTGATAGTTCAACCACAAGAATTGGTGGTGGTAGTGATGATGCACTGCTACTAGAAGTGATGGTGACAACGTTAATGTGATGGCGATGAACATGTTATAAGTTACAGTGCGACACCATCAAAGGTGGTGGTGATGGCGGTGGTTGAGCAACCACTGAAGGCGGTATAGGTGGTTACAAATGTTGGTGATGGATTTGATAAAACAAAATGAAACGAAAGAACTCTAGTGGTGTAGATTCCATTCAATCTTGATTTTTCGAAAAATAATATACAGAATTTTGAATGGTATGTCATTTTTTAGAAAATTATCTCATTTTTAAAAAATTAAATACATATGAATATCATTTTTTGCTGAAAATTTTACATTGAAATAAATATTCGAAAAAATACATTTTTCACTGAAGATGTTTTCCATTTCATATTTTAAATTGAAACAAATGAAGTTTTAATTATTATTTTGTTGTAAAATAATTCTTATACAACTCGAAAATAATAAAAATTGTTTACAAATTGGTTAATATGTTGTATTTGATCATATATATATATATATATATATAGTGTGTGTGTGTGTGTGTGAGTGTTTTCTTTTCCGTGAGCATATATAGAAGGCGTGTTATGCTGAAGAATAAAAATATCACACACACTATTTGAAGGGTACCAAAGAGAGAATCGTAACTCTCGCTTTTAGCTTTGAACATTAGAACACTCTCTTCATGAGAAACGAATGGCTTTAAACCTTCTGATAAAAATAAAAAAAAGAGAGGCCACAGACGTTAAAACTTTATGGCATCCCCCTCTTGTTTATTCTTCAACCATTGTATCTCGACCAGAAATTCGTCAAGGTTCACTGGGTAAATCTTATCCTCTTCCACTTCTTTTTCCCTTCCACTAGCTCTCTTTACTAAATGAAACTTGTAGGGACTTGTATCTATAAATAGCAAGGCAGGTAGGTATTCCCTTTCTAAGCAGTAAGCAAAGCTTCAGGTATCCCCTGGAGTTCCCTTAAGCACTTCAGTAGGAACTTCTAATTGGCTCTCTTAGTACTCTGAGAGGAGATAAAACCCTACTGAAGTGTTTGGAGGAACTCTGGGTGGCCACCTGATATTACTACTAAGCATTATAATAAGTTTTATAATGATTAATTTGTTGGCTATCAAATGAAGTCATCCCTAATCCCTCTTAATTTATAGGCATTAGAGTTTTAAATACCGTTCAATCAGTAGGGTCAAAGAGATCCATGTCTTTTTCACTTTCTTTTCATCTACTTTTTCTTCAATTATTTTTGATAAAATATTGTTTATCCAGATGATTAAATTGATGTTCCGATGTTAGAATTGGGCTTATAATATATATCCACAGAAAGCTCTGAACGAGATCTACATGACTCACAGCTTTGCCATGATGTGGATTGTTTTTCGTCCAGGTAAGATTGATTATGCCTTCAAAACGCCTTTCCAAGGTTTTTTTCCCCTTTTTGTTTCAGTGATATTTTTAATAATTTAGGATTTATTTCGAGTAGAAAAGTTGTTATAAGTAGAAAGGATGTTTTAGAAAAGATATAGACGTTCATTGTATTGAATTGAAAATGTTTTGTTTCTTGTTCCTATTGTTTCTAGGGTTTTCTTTCAATTCGAGCATCTTATAGAAAGTTGTGTGTTCTATAGCCGGATTCATCAATCACGTTCCTCTTCACCCTACATCACCTTTCTACCCCACAAAACCCTTTTTTTCTTACCCCGTTCTTCTTCACCCTACAACAGCTTTCCACCTCCAAAACGAATTACTCTTCTTCGAATTCCCAGCATTGTAGATAGCCCTGGTCTAGTGTGCATCACCACAATGAGTTGTTTCTTAGTTTCCCTCTTGTATCAAAACATGCGCTATGGACCTACAGTTAGGGGTTTAGGTAAAGGCAGACTCAACCCGACTTGAAGGGACAAGGTCAGACATGTTTTCAATAAGAGTTCAAGCTAAATCTTATCAACAATATGGGATTGAGATCCTCTCTGATGTAGATCCTGTGGGGGTAGCCTGTAGAGTGTAGAGTGAAACAAAACCAAGGGCAAAATTATAATTTTTTCTTCGGCTGATGCACTTTACAAAGACGATATTGTAATTTCTCCCTCGGTTTTGTTTCACTCTACAAACCGCCCCCAGAGTTTACATCGCAGAGGATCCCAACTCAACAATGGGCGCGGCTCCTCTTTGGTGTACACCACAGGGGATCTCTTGTGGTGTAGAGACAATCCAGGGGTAAAATGGTATTTTTGCCTCTAAGGGCCGCTTCTGAGAGACAAAAATACCATTTTGCCCATCGAGACTGTCTCTACTCACAAGAGATCTCCTGTGGTGTACACCACAAAGGATGAAAAATAATGAAGAAATAGAGAAAGATGAAGACAATAGAGAAACAGTTCTCTGTATTTGCTTGAATTAATCAAA
>JAUPMG010106713.1:0-12135 GCA_031762675.1 Pachysandra terminalis | reverse complement strand
TGCCAGGCACTTCACCCATATCCCTTGCGACTTATCAGATGGCCCCGACAGAGTTGCGTGAGCTGAAGGTTCAGTTGAACGGATTGTGTGCTTTGGGCTTTGTCAGGCCGAGTACTTCTCCGTGGGGTGCTCCAGTTCTCTTTGTGAAAAAGAAGGACGGGTCATTGCGTCTATGCGTAGACTATCGACGACTGAATGGGATCACTGTCAAGAACAAGTACCCACTGCCCAAGATAGATGACTTGTTTGATCAGTTAAGGGGAGCGCAGTTCTTCTCCAAGATTGATCTGAGATCTGGATTGCTGTTGTTCTTTTCTTTTCATTAAGAAGGATCAATACTCCAAAGAAGAGTATCCATTATCAAAAACATCAATACTCTACTGAACAAAATTGTGAAGCTTCACATTAGGAGCTTCGCAATACAATTTTACATCTCAAGCAACAAATGAAAGGCAAGGACAAAATATTAAAATATATATCTATATATATACCTCTATATCTCAAGCAACAAAGGCAAAAGCAAGTCAAGAACCAAAGGTTTAGTACACAACCTGAGGCATTTATCCTTCATATCTGTACATCTATCTAGCAAAGAGGTGGAATTACAAATTAAGCAAGCATAATAGAGCACTTCAAGAATAGGTTATCCTCCGAGGAGCTGCAGCTAAAATTAGTGAAAAATAGTTACCCCCATCCACTCAAAAAGCACCTCCCAACATTCAAACAAATCCAATCACATTCACCTTTACATACTACTTGATGGCAAAAAAGCAACACAGGTGTGCTTCAAATCACATAAATAGGACCCTCAGTCCTCTCTCCGTTGCTCTCAAACTTTTGAAAGCCATAGGAAGCATCTCAAGCACCCCATCAAAATTTAGAGTTGCATGAGATATATAAATATTTCCTAACAGTAAAAAAGGAGGGAAAAAAAATAAAACCAGCGAACAAGTGGCAAGCAGTAGTATTCATGAAGGAAAGATGAGTCGTTTCCTTGGTTTGCTAGTTCAATAAGTTTTAGTTGTGTTTATTATGTTTATGTATGTCTATATATATACACACACACATTATATACAACGACATTGTTGCGACAAAAGGTACCTTAGCAGGGAGATTTTGAAAACTATCATGAGACCAAGCCAACATAAAACTCATTGAGATATGAAAACCCAATTAAAAACACATGGACATGATAAGAGGAAAATTTAAAACCATAATTGATTTGGATTCTCGAGTGAAGTAGATATAGTTGCATTAATTTATCAGAGTAGCAATAAAAATCAAGAAAAAAACCATACTAACCTAATAAACTCTAATGGGAACAGATCATGTATATCAGCTTGAAAGTGAATCATAGCAAAAGTTCAAATCATTTCTTAATTAAGAGAGAGAGAGAGAGAGATCTAGCAACCCAAGACATATTTTTTCTGGAAAAAATAACACAACACCATTTAGAATGGTAATGTAATACAAGATCTGAAAACCATAATTTTAGATTTCAATGATTCATAAACAAAAACTAAAAATAACAAAGCTAATATGCATTACTACAATTAATATTACCATTGGATTGAAGCACGATATAAACAAAGCCAATATATATTACCACAATTAGAGAGAGAGAGAGAGAGAGAGAGAGAGAGTCACACAAAGAAATCAACCAAAAAAAAGAAGAATATTAGCAAAAATAGATTATTAAGAAAAAATAAAGCACACTAACCTAATGATCTTTCAATGAGGATCTACAAACTAAGAGATCGATGCAGAGGATGGTAGAAGGGAAGTACCATCTTTCAAAAAATCTTTGAATTACCACTTCTAACCTTTCGAAAACTCTTTTATATACGTATCTTATTAACTGATTTTTGTTAGTAAACAAAGCAAATAAAATCAACCAATAATATTAACCAATTGTGTTTGGAAAACCATTTTATATGGCCACTTCAATCGAAGACCAGTTTTTTTAAAACTCTTCCATACATATCTGTTAGAACTCACGTTTCACGTGATTCTATTAATTGGCATTATTGTCATATTTTGGCAATATTGGCGTTTTGAATTTCTTTCTAATTAGTGATTAGGAAAGTGGTTAATTGTACATGTATCAATCTTTCACATTGCTAAAAGTGTTTGTTCTCTTAACTTAGAGAATTTTTTGCATATGTGTCAAATCGTTATTATCTAGAATCGTGGAGATTGTCTCCTAATTTGGGAAACTTCTATTATGTGTTTTAATAGATTTGATTCTAGTGTACAGCTGCCTAAGTTCAAGGAGACTTTCCAAAAGATTTAATTCTGTTACTAGTATCTTATAGAATCTTGTGTTAACAGAATTTTTTTTCCTTGTGATAAGAATAGAAAGCTATCTTATTCTTTTAAGAAATCTTCCTATTATTATTTGATTTGAAAAAGGTTGTTAGGATTTATTTCTAACTAATTTCTCTGTTTGATTTACAAAGAAAATCGTACACAAATCAAAAGCTGTTGAAAAGAGAAGATCAGATCAGATCAAATCTGTCTGTCCAAATCTTTTGCCAAAAAGTGTTGCAACACATGGTTGCAACAATTTTGGAATCCGAGATTTTATTTTAGATTCTCTAACTTCTTTATAAATAGACATTCAAACATGTAAAGAAGTAACTCTCTAAGAGATTCAAGAGAATCAAATTGATTGTTCATTCTTCAGTTCTTCGGGAGAAGAACTTTGAGTCTTCGGGAGAAGGCGACTGCAGATTGAAGGGAGTTCAATCATGCACACATAAGTCGAGGGGAGCTCGCTGAACAAGACGTGGAGCAGATCATACACAATGGCGACATGATTCAAAGAGGGAGTCTTTAATATGTGTAAGACCAATTGGTGTATGTAATCTCTTTGTGTTAGTGGATTGTTCATCATCTGGACGTGGTCCCGAGGAGTAGGTTTATACCGAATCTCGTTAAAATTGCTGTGTCAATTTTTCTGATTTTTATATGTTTGTGTCCATTAATTTTTAATTAATTAACCTCCTCAGATCTATCACTAAGAATTGCTAACAGTAGTAGAACTAGGAGAAGAACTAGAAATTTAATAAGAAACAATGAAAAGCAACTATATTCAATATATAAAACCAGAACAATAGAAGGGATTAGACTAAGTGAAAAAAAAAATAATAAATCAGAAAACTTGAAGTAATAAAGAAGTTCAATCTGAGCAACCATTATTATTATAGTTAGCTTCCCAAATGAAACATGCTTCTATATATTCTATGTATAGATAATAAGTGAAATAGCAAATAAAGATCTGATTTCTGATGAATTGGGTTTATAGAAAACATTATATCTCTTTCATGAATAAAATCAAAATTCTAAGTTTTGCATTTCAACCCTTTGATCTTAGCTTGAAATTCTCAAAGTTTTGGTTATCCAATCAATAAATTGCATAAAGGTCTAATATATCTTGGATTTTGTTTATTAACAAATAAGTTTTCAATTTTATCATTTTTTTTAATGGAAAGACTTCTATTTCTAATTGTTTTCAACAGATAAAAAAGGAAAAGCACTGATTTTGCATATGATCAGTGTTGCCTAGATAATCATAATCAAGAATTCAAAAATTCTAAACAAAAGCATCATTAAAAAATTCAAACCACCATTAAAAAAAAAATTCAAAAAGTCTGAACAAATCCACATTAATGACAAAAGATAAACGGAAAAGGGGGCAATCCAAGGTTTCAACCCCATATCTTGAAAAAAAAAATTGGATCTCATTCTATGGCAACCATCTGACCGAGGTTTCATTCAGTTTTCAGGGTCACCCCCGCCAACTTCAAGCTGTTCATTGATGAAAAACTTGTTATTTTAATTTTCTACGATCTGTAACATTTCTTTGAACACCTTCCTCAGCTGCCTTAGACCTATATTGTTTGGTGACTTCAGTGTGCAATCCTAACTGTATTCTGTGTGCAATCCTCACCTGAATTCTGTTTGAAAATCTTCCTCAGCTGTCTTAGACTCGTATCGTTGTTACAATATCTTGTTTTGGATATAAGATTTACAAAGTATGAGTAAAGGAAACCAAATAAGGAGTGATAGCAAATTATTACAAGAGAGACAACAGAGTAAACGAGAAGAAATTCCATGTCAGGAGGTGTTGAAACTCCGAAAACAGGAAAAGAAAGAAGAAATGACTTGCAGGATCCACATCATGGTTGGAGATTCAGTTCATGTACATTGAACAATTTCACTCAAGATGAGTTTTCAACAGTTCCTCTGTAGTGCTTTCCAAGTGTATATAAGGAATTTAGCTTCCTCTTTAGTAATACATTGAAATAGTTTGATGACAATCATGGAATTACCACACTTCGATGTGTTTGTGCTGTCTGTTTGAGCTTCTTAATGGTCTATTTTAAGGCATACATTGAATAGAACTTGCAGATTTTTTTCGGATTAAAATATCTCACAATTCAAATATTTATTCCTAATTCATTAATTTTATTTTCCTTATGAGACTTCATCAAGACAACCTCCTGATATTGCTAAGAAGGCTTCCAGATGGCTCCAACAGCTATAACTTGGTTCATTTTATCATTCATTTGCTCATGAATTCTTTGTTGGTAATGCATAATATTTTGCAACAATATGCTTGAAGGTCTGGTCCCAATACAATATCCCTCGTCTTCTTCGTCATCTGAATCAAGAATTACAATAATAACATTGTAGTGGGTATGAATTATTCCTGTCCTGCAGCTCCAAGTAATCATCTGCTACTCGTTTTACATCAACTATCCACAACATTCAGATAGGAACCTTATGTGATTGTGGATCTCGACCATTGATTGTGTGATCAACGACTAAAAGGAGTCGGCCACCATTCAATAAGATAGGGTGTCGATGGTCATCCGATCAAATGATCAATACATGGTCTAAACATGATAAGATGTCGATTATAATGGTTTGATTCAGAGATTAGTGTAAGGAGGTTCCTTTGAAGGAACAAGAAGATGTTAGATACTTATTCCTTCCCCATTTAACACGGGTTACTCTACTAATCAAACTTGGTTTAGGCTTGTTATATGATTTAATTATGACTTAAAAATGTTCAAATATGGCTACCTAGTAATAAACAAGGATGTATGTAATTAACTTAGAGACGTATATTTTCACTTTGCATATTTCCTATGTTAAATAAACAACTTAATCAGGACAATAAAAGAGCCGAGCCGAGCTTTGCACAACTCGGCTCAGCTTAGGATTGTTAAAAAAATTTGGGCTCAAGCTCGTAAAGCAAAAAAGCTTAGCCTAGTCCAAATACATTAATACTATATTTCATTATTATTATTATTATTATTACTATTATTATTATAGTATAATATATTAACAAGTATGTTTAATATTAATATATAATATATGGGAATACGGATGCATAATTTCATATACAAATTGATCCGAGCTTTAACTGAGCCTAACCAAGCTCATTAAGATAATGAGCATTTTTTTTTGGGCGTGGGCTCAGCTCACGAGCCTAATTATAGAGTCCAAACCCGACTCATATGAGTTGAGCCCGAGCCGAGCCTCGACAGCCCTAAACTTAATCAAAACCTGAAGTAAAGACTTTTTAGTATATTGAATTATTCTATACTAGAAAACAACCGAGTACCAAAATAATAATAGTAATTACATTACTTTTTTCTCGTTATCATATATTTATAAAATATGTAAATTGCAGTAAATAATCAGAAATAAAAAACTAAACATATTCAATTTCATATTTCATATACATGAAGATAAACACAATTACCACATTACCAAAATAATAATAATAATTTCCATATGTGGTTTTTAATTCTAAAATATAAACATAAATGCTTTGTGATCAAATAATAATATAACGACTGAAATAATAATAAAATAATATTAATAAGGAATTCCTGATTAGGATTTAGGATAGAGTTATCGGCATTACTTTACAAAATAGATTTTAAATGTTTAAGGCATATATCGGTTAATCTCATAGAACCCATTTTAGAAACTAGCCGTCGAAGTAGCTTGTAATAGTATACGTCTCCAAGAAGGATATTTTTCGTTGTAAAAAATCAAAATCCTAATTTCAATAGAAGATTAACTTTTTTTATATATAATTTTTCAGAAACTCGAAGTTCAAATTCCATTCATTGAAGAGAGAGCATTTCGTGAGAGAAGATCTGCAGAACGAAGAACAGAGATGATCAAGAAAACAGAGATGAAAAAGAAGGAAGAGCAGCAGCACGAGATGGGGAGAGGAGGGGAAGCGTTATGGGTGACGGGAGAAATTCTTGGCCGTGGCACCTTTGGCATTGTTTCGTTGGCCACACCTTCAAAAACTACCGACGATCTTCAAGTTCACCTTCAATCTGTAATGGCAGTGAAGTCTGCTGATCTCCAACATTCAGATACCCTTTACAAGGAAACAGATATACTTACCCAACTTAAGAGCTGTCAATTTGTTATTCACTGTTACGAAGATGATATCACTAATGAGAATGGTTGTTTGGTATACAACGTAGTATTGGAATACGCTTCTGGAGGTTCTTTGGCTGATCGAATCAAGACTTGTCCTCGGGGAATGCTGGAATCGGAAGTAAGGCGATATATCCGATCACTCCTTTTAGGACTTAGTTACATTCATTATCGTGGTTATGTTCACTGCGATATCAAGCCTGAGAATATCTTGCTCATGAAGGAGAACGAAGATACGGTAAAGATTGCTGATTTTGGGGTTGCAAAGATGATCGGAAAGAACGGGAAGTAGGCCGACGAGAATTTTGGGGTGAGGGGAAGGGGAACTCCACTGTACGTCTCACCAGAATCTGTTGCGTTTGACAAAAACGAGCCTCCAACTGATATATGGTCTCTTCGGTGCACTGTACTGGAGATGCTCACAGGAAAACCGACATGGGATTGGGCTACAATAGGTGATGTGAACAGTCTCTTGTATATAATTGGTTGCACAGCTGAAGTGCTAATGATACCAATAAATGTATCAAGCCTGGCACGTGATTTCTTGAAACGATGCCTGGTTAAGGATTCAAACTTGAGATGGACAGCATGTATGCTTTTAAATCATCCATTTGTTGCTGTCTCCATCGACTCATTTGATATAAAGAAGGAAGTGACTGGGGTTCCATTTGATTTTGGTTTCGCTCAGCCTAATATTGTGCAATTAGTTTATCCTGTCCTATTGTCAAAGTAAGGAAGAAGAAACAAAATGTAGGGACTTTAACAGGTTGTGTATAGAAAAATAGATTGTCTCAGAAAAAATTGAAGTGCAAGTATCCAAGAAATGTAAAGGGAAAGGGACTGTTCTGTTTTTATGTAAAATGGTATATTAGCATCTGTTCATAGTTGTTCGTCGAGGAAAATAATCTGTTCATAATCTTAAGAGATACATTGTATTGATTAACTGTGAATATTATCAATAGCAAAGAATTATTTTGACTCAGATTTTATTGACTGTTGAATATCCAGTTTTTGGTCTTTTTCCATTTTAATCTTTTAATTCTTCTATTACCCATCTCTTATTTTCATTTTTCTTTCTTTGGGCCTTATAGTACAGTTTATACTTTGTATACTTGGGATTGACAGTCATGGTGGTGGCTTTAATGGTTAATTTCTACCAATCTGTTTCTTTCTTTCATTTCTGTTTTCTGATCAAGATAAACAATTTTAAATTCAATTAAAACATATCTGTATAGCCTTTTCATCCATCCTATATGCTTCTTTTATTCCTTACTCCCTCCCTTAAACCACAGAACTAAGTAGTGAAGGTTGTACAAGTTTCCAGCTCTATGGGAAAATGGAGTTTCAGATTCTGAAATTTTACTCATAATTCCACCTAGAGGATCCATGATGATTATTCTATTTGGGAATGGAGTTTCGGGCTCCGAAATTTCGCTCATTCTCTCTTCATCTAACAACAGATCCCACATTCCTTCCAATACATTTTGCGGGATTGGTTCTTTCACAAAATCAGATTTGGCCTTGAAGAAATTCTTTGATTCTTGAGTTCTGTTGAGAAGAACGTCGACAGATTCTCCAATTGGAAAGTTTGCAAAGTAGAGGACTGATTCAATCCAACTCATTTCGATACAGTCTTCGGCCTTCAAACCCAACTCAGGAAAACTCTTCTCCATCAATGGAAAAAGCTCTTTAGTGCTGCCAAGAAACAAGGAATCGAATAAAGCTTCGATTGTTTTCTCACCATTTTCCTCCACTCTGGAAACTTGTGCAATTACTCTCATAAAGAGGTTTTCTTGGAACTTATCTGCCGGGAAACCATGAGTGCTATTTCTCTTGGCAATTCGATAATAAACTTCACCGATAGTTGCACCCGATTGAACCCATGCCGTTTTATCTTCCATATTGACATCGATTGATCGAAGGTTAAAGAGATCAACAATGATGAGTGGAGCACTGGATAGATATGATAGACCTTCGTAATCGTGTCCCCCACTTCGACTCTTATCTGCAGACCATGTTTTCTGGAGCACAGAACTGCTGCTTTTATGTAGGATTCATGAGTAGGAGTAATAATTAATCGAGGTGTTGGTTCTGTAAATGACAAAAATCTGAGCTTTTGTATTGAAGATTGAAGGATAGATTTGTAGGAAGAGTTATCTGGGGTGTATATGACATTTGAGATTGGGTTGGAAGAGTGAGAATACTGTGGAAGGCATTCAAGGAAGTTTGTCAATATTGAAGTTGCTAAAGAAACTGAGAAAAGAAAAGAAATTAGTGCAAGAATTGAAGATCCTGAGAATCCCATTTTTTTTCATAAACATCTATTGTGGTTTTTATGATGTTGTCCCTACACTACATGTGAAGTTGCTTATGAATGCCATATCTATGTCTATGGCATCTGAATTACACCTATAGGAAGTTGTCTATGATGCATCATGAATGGTGAAAACACATATGCTCTGTGTGTGTGTACTTCTTATTGTATAATTCATAAAGAAGGGGGGGATATCTGGTTGTATTTGAACAAGTCAAAAGGAAGCTCCACCTTGTTTCCCATAGATGGGAACAAACTAAAGAGAAATTTCTCTTATTGACAGACATGTCATCTAAAAAGCATATGTAACACCACTAAAATGATTTCGAATAATTCTAAACGAACTTTGGACAAGTAACCAATTTCGTTAACAATAGATTACTTTGTATGAACACATAGACCGAGCATTGTTTGTCAAACTATCACATGGAAGTGAAGGGAATTTCAAAGTCCAAATCCATCCAAGTTCTGATCTAAATTCTTGAGAATTATCCAGACAGTATGATCCTCATGGTAATATACCATATTAAAATTGTCCAATATAAAATCCTGACTCCTGATGTCTTTTGCTCCACAAGCAACTCTTGTATGGAGCTTTCACTCATGATCCCCACCCCCTACAAATTGAACAGTCTAGATTGATGATCAAATGCCTACATTGAGGAATCCCTGTAGGTACACAGAAGAAGCCTGCACCGCGTAGGAAAAAACAGTGAGACTTCTTTCGGCTGTTATTACAAGATTGGTGAAGTAGTACAAGGAGACTAGGTTTTGTAGGAGTTCCATAACTATCAGTAATTTTGGTGTTACATTCACTCAGTCACACCTGTTTGTGTTTCTTATGTAACCATTAAAACAAGTTTGATCTTCTTGATGACAGGGTTGATTTGGTACTTATTTTGGTGTAAAAACTAGTCTTATGAATTGAACATATATGCAAGTCTCACCTTAATAAAGGGCTATTGATATAAATTAGTCTTTTCATTTGCACATAATGCATCTAGTGAACTGAAGTGAGCACGCTTTTTTACCATTCCAAGCTTAATTTGTAGTTTGATGAACTCAAGAGGTCTTTTGGCTTTCAGTTGCTAATATGAACTCTCGTTCAAATAGTTATATGTCCTATGGAATTGCATGAGGTAATTACAAGAGTTATGTTGAATGAGGATGAGTATTTTCTCAATAAAAAATTTAGTTAAAGACGTGTACTTGCAAGTCATGGAAGGTATGCTTTCAAGTCATCCTTCTGCAAATGAAACATTAGAGGTGGCTTTAATCTTAGTAACAGAACATGGGTTGTTTCATCTCCTAGTAGTGAATTTCAATTTTCATCATCCTAATTTTTCACAATAAGTTCTTAAGCTTTGTTACATCCGGCCGATAGTTAGAGGGAATGTGTTCCAACTAGTCCATTTCAGATGATCGGTTTATTGTGAGGCAAGAAGAGTCCAATGTTCTCCTGAATCAGGTAATTATCCTGTTTGTGGAAGGAAGAAAAAGGATGATGTAAAAGATTTGGTCAGTGTAAACATTGTACTTCTGGACCGAAATAATTGTAGTGTTTCTGATTCCTCAGGTGATGTGCAATGGCAGAATGCTTGGGTACTCCTCTAATAATTACCTGATAACACCTGTTAGTTTAACCCATGACCATGGATTTATCGAAGCTTGGTTTAACGATGCTACTTCCTCTTCAAACAACACACAATTGTTGAATAATATACTTGAATTGGGCAGTAGGGGAAACATAGCATCCTCTGAAATATTATTTCTCTAGCTTCTTATTACATCTCTGATATCATAGATTACAGATTATATTGTTGTAATCCTTTGGGCCCTTATCTAAATGTACTTTTCTAAGGTTCCATTAATGGTTTGGGCTGTTACTACTGTGAATTTCATTAAAGATCGGAAGCTATGAGCAAACTGGAACTAGCTGTTTACATGTCCACACTAAAATGGAAGCGGCACTAGATTGATTGCTGCATAGGTGTTCACCTATCTGGTTTTCTCAGCAACATGTCGTATGCGTGCTGAGTTTTGTATCTGAATTTGATATTTTTTGTTCTAGGGAGAGAGAATAAAAGTGCTGCTGCATTTGTCATTGTAGGGATTCAGGGAAAGCAGAAGACGAAACAGTTCATAGACAAATTTTGACTTTATATGATTTCATTCAAAAGTAAAAGCTTGCTTTTGAAACTTCTAGAATTAGTTTTGAGAGAGTTATTTTTTCTGCATTTCTCTAAGACTGTTTAGATTCTTGGAGAGATCTTTCATAGCTCTTGTCTTCCATGTGTTTAAGGACATTGCAGAATCTGAATGGTCTTCAAGAGATTGTAATTTAAATGATATAATCAGTTAGCTCAAAAGATAACAACAGTACAAGGCATGAAAAACTTCAAGAAAGACTATAAGTTGAGTGTCAATGAATTTGCAGCCCAAACAAACGAAGAGTTCATGGCCTCACACAATGGATATAAGAGGAAATCGTCCAAACAGAAGTCCAACTCAGAAGCGACGTCCTTCAGATGTGAAAATGTGTCTGCAGCATCTAGTATGGATTGGAGAAAGAAAGGAGCTGTAAGTCCCATAAAGGATGAGGCCAATGTGGTAAGAACATACTTATTTGCAAAGTAAGTTGTGTTTAGTTTTGACCATTAATTTATGATTTCTAAGCTATTGGTACCAAATGTAGGATGTTGTTGGGCATTCTCGGCAGTAGCAGCCATGGAAGGAATTACCCAGCTAACATCTGGTAAGTTAAGGGAAGCTAAGAGTATGGGGTTACGAAATTTGGTGGTGGAGGGGGACTCAGCGGTTGTTATATCTTGGATGGGGGAGAGGAACTGTAGTTTGTGGAGACTTTTCCATTCGTTCTTACTAGCACTGTCTCTTGGAGAGGGCTTAAACTTAGATTTCGTTCATATTCTTAGAAGTGCCAATTGGCTGGCGGATCGGTTGGCTAGAGAAGGAACTATCTCTGAGTCATTCTGCAGTGGGGTTGTACCGAGTTATCTTATGGTTGAGGAATTTTAGACATCTTCTCGTTTGGGGATCTATTTAACCTTTTTTTTTTTTTTAGTTTTTCTTTCTTAATGTTGTTTGTCCACTTTTGTGGCCTAACAACTATGTACAGTCTTCTCTTTATTTATATTATTTTCATTATTTATCAAAATATATATATATATATATATATATATATTCTTTGTCTGAGCAGGAATTGGTGGACTGTGACACAAGTGGAGGGGATCAGGGCTGTGAGGGTGGTCTCTGTTAGAAATAAAGGGCATTATTGTAATAGCATTAGTTTTAGTCTATGGGTATAAAACCCAAGTTGTAGACACTTG
>JAUPMG010106702.1:0-12136 GCA_031762675.1 Pachysandra terminalis | reverse complement strand
AGTATTCGAATCCATTGATTGTGCAAACCAATTGGTTAATTGGCATTTTGGGTCATTTACCGGTTTGTGCATCACCAGTATTGCACGTGCCATCCGCTAGTAATGAATAATGGCTATGGCACCAGTTAGGGGTGTCAATTGGTTTGGTTTAAACCGAAAATCGAAAGAACCAAACTGATAATAGTCAGTTTGATTTGCTTGTATTTTTTTCCATTTCAGTTTGGAAAATGAAAAAATGAATTAATTTTGTTCGGTTTTTGATTTGGGCTTTGATTAAACCGAACCAAACCGAAAATCGAATTGCACTTAACTAAATATGTATATATGTATGTATAATATTTTGTGTATTTAACACATAAAATAGCATTAGTTTTATCAAACTGAACCCAAAAAATAAATTTATTTCGGTTTGGTTTGGTTTTCAGTTTTGGTCATTATAGTTTGATTTGGTTTTCGATTTATACTTTGTTGTTTATTTTAGTTAGATTCAGTTCACTATATTTTGATTTGACTATTAAATTGAATTTGAACCAAACCGATCGAATTATACCCGTAACACAAGTATTACCAAGAGCAAATGACCCCATTCTTCTCTACACACTGCCCTCGCTGCTGCCTTACAAAGTGCACCTTGAGCCATCGGAACACCCAATCTATGATTTAGCAGGTCATAGATTGGTTGTCATGGATAAGTGCATTGAATAAGTCAATCGAAAAGTACTCACCTAAAAGCTAAAAGCACAAACAGTGCCCAACGTTGCCTTAATCATGTGTTTTGTATTATTGGAAGGGCATATTTGGCATTGCTTATTTGGATCCTGAAAGTGATTTCTAGGCCTAGAACTACTTTAACCATATACATTGAGCACTTGGTAAACAATTTCAGAAGCAATTCCAGTAAAGCTCTTCACCAAATTGCTTTTGCGAGAATCATTTTGGTCACTCAAGTGATACTTTTTATTGAGGCTATTTTAACCTAATCTTATTCTATATTATCTATTTTATGGCTTCTTTTATTCTACACCTAAAAGTACTTCTTAGAAAGGTATTTATAAACACTATCATTTCATTTGAAATAGTTTTTAGAAAACGTTTTATAAGAATCAACTATGAAGGAATCGAGCTTCTTCTTTCAGGAAGCAATGACAAACAAGGTCTAACAAAAGGCTACAAGGGAGGCAATGTGGGTACAAAACTCCTCTCTAAGGGTTGACTTGCTCGGGTTGACATCAACCCAAGATCAAATCAAGGTTGGTGAATGTTAACTCAAAATTGAACCAAACTGAATTGAAAATCGAATCCCCAACTTAGAAATTGAATTTAATTGAAATGGAAAACCCTAAACTCAAATTAAATCCAACCCAAATTGCAATTTCGGTTCAGTTTGGGCCAAGTTAGATTGAATTAATACAAGATTTTTTAAGAGTTACATAATATATATAATAACATCTTTAATGTATCATATATAATACAAGTATAGACTAATTCGATTTAAATCGGTTTCAGTTCGATTCTATTTAAAATTATATACACTAGAATTTGGGTTTCAGTTCAATTTGGTTTAACCGAGGCTTCATCTCAAAAGCAAACAGATCTAATTTGATTTTATAATTTCAACAGAAACCGAACCAAACTTTTAAAAATTCAACCCAAACTGAGCCGACCCAAGTTGCATGACAAACTAGTGGTGCCATGCGACATGCAAGTTGGATAATCCTACTCACCTCCCAAATATGGGTTCGTATTGAAGTTGGTACATCCCGAATGCCTAAATAGACTGATTAAGGTTTCATTCGTTTCAATGTAAAATAAGATACAAAAAATATTTACAATGGAAAATGTATTTTTCGAGTGTTTGTTTCAATGTAAAACTATATCCATATGTATGTCATTTTTAAAATATTAGACAATTTTTTGAAAAATGTCATATCTTTAAACATTTCGTATGTCATTTTTTCAGAAAATAAAATACATGTAATACAAATTGTATATATTTTATTTAATATATACTTCTAAGATCTAAGCCATTGATAGTTTTGATTCAACAACTCTTATCGTTTTAAATTAAAGAGAGTAAAGAAACAAATTCCTAAATCCCTTATCTGACAATTTGGCAGAGTATCTTTGATTTGGGTTGCTCCGGTCCCACGTGAATCCAAATTCTACTTGGGTCGGGTTCATGCTCGGATATCTGGGTTGGGTTTAGTCCGTGCTTGCTTCGAGCTGTGGCTTAAGTCCCACAGATAAAACCCGGCCCATGTTCCTATGTTTACATCTCTATCTCCATCAGGCAAATCTACCTGTACCTGGTTCGAAAGGACCGAGTCCTTCGTGATACCTATCTCAGTCGCCATTGGAGTGATTGTTAGGTTTTCCGTTCCGAAACCAGTCGAAATCTCCTCGAAAGCATTGCAGTTGCCTGCGATGTTCTTGTGGATGCTCGCCGGACTGGTTTTGAGTCCTCTTCCTGTCGGTGCTTGGGATGGGATCTCACGACGTCATTTGTGACCAAACCCTAACATTCTCAGTTGCATTCATCGCGTTCTCGAACGAGGCAATCTGGTTGGTCGTATTATCCGTTTTTCTTTGTTCGGAGATTCGTGAAGACAGGACTTGGTGATCGAATCGCGACGTACATTATAAAATGGCTTGAGATATGGGAAGAGTTCTTTGGGACTGTCTTACGGATTCAAAACAAGTGAAGCGCTTACTGCTCCAGCAATCCCGAGTACCACTGGAAGAGATTTGTTCTTGCTTATAATCAAGTCGTTGTGTTTTCTGCGGGTAGTAAGGCTGGCGATACCTCAGCGAAGAAGCTAGTGTTTTAGTTGGTCCAGTCTCAGTTCCAGGTTAGCATCTTTTTCTTCTTCACGTGGATTTTCTGTCTGTCTATATCTTCTCTCTGTTTATTTCTTGGTTTAATAGAGATACGTATATGCTCTATGTATTTGTTAATTTTGTTTACATGGCAAGGAAAAGTGGAGACAGATAAACCATAGAACAACCGCAACCACAACCATCGTATAATTGGTTCAGGACTATGCTTATTCCATGATTGAATAGAAAGATGTAATTAATTCGACTTCAATGAATCAAATCGTGGCGGGACAACAAAAGGCACATGGGTCAATGCAGTGAGGAAAAAATAGTGGTCTCACAATCTGAGGAAATATGTATAGTGAGGAGTGGCTGAACACACACTATATATATAAATATAAGGAAATAACGAACCAGATCACATACCTCTCTATAAATCAACCCGGATCTGCAGCGGAAGAACTCTATCGAACTGAATGTCATCCCACGTCGATATATGTGTGATTACTAGAACCACACAAGTATGTCCCAGTGTTTAAAAACTCGGATAGAGCTGGTAACTCGGAAGTCAACCTATCCGAATAACTCGGTAACTCGTCCAGAGTTACCTGCTGGTCAGTACAAAAATATATTAATATTTAAAAAAAAATATATGAAAGTATGATAAAAATAAAAAAAATATGAGAAAAATGAGCTTGAAGTTGAATTATTGAGAACAAATCGTTGAAATAAAATGGATAGATAGATAGATGGAGAGAGAGTTTTGATTTCAACTGAAGTCTAGATCTCAACCAAATCAACTCAACAGTTTTTCTTAACCTCGACAAACCTTGGAAGTGTGAGTACCTTAATTGCAAGTGTAAATAGTGCTTGAGTACTATATAATTCATCAGAATCTGCAGTTGTTTGGAGTAACCATATCTGCCATTATTCCATTTTGTATTACGAATATGGTTACTCCAAATAGCTGCAGATTCTGATGAGTTATATAGTACTCAAGCATTTTTCGCACTTGCAATTAAGGTGTTCACACTTCCAAGGTTTGTTGAGGTTAAAAAAAACTGTTGAGTTGATTTCGGTGAGATGTAGACTTCAGTTGAAATCAAAACTCTCTCTCTCTCTCTTGATTTTATTTCAATGATTTGTTCTCAACAGTTCAACTTCAAGCTCCTTTTTCTCATATTTTTTTTATCATATTTACATATTTTTTTAAATATTAATATATTTTTGTACTGACCAGCTGGTAACTCGGGCCGAATTACCGTGTTACTCGGATAGGTTGACTTTTGAGATACGAGCTCTATCTAAGTGTTTAAATAGAGAGGACGAGAGAGGTCTGCGATTTTGGATCTCACATATGATTCACTTATTCTCTAGGGAGGAGGAAGTTTCTATTTATAGAAACCTCTACTCAACTCCCATATAATCACAAACTCCTTATTCCCTAGGGGGAGGAGGGGTTGGGGCACATTAGGCCAACTCATATGGCTGCCTAATATGGACGTCCCACTCAATGGAACCAGATTGACCCAACTCAAGTGGGCCGACCCGAATCGATATTCAATATATATATATATATGTGTGTGTGTGTGTGTGTGCGCATATATATATATATATATATTCATGTGTGTGTGTGTGCATATATATATATTCATGTGTGTGTGCGCGCCCATATATATATATATATACACACATATTCCTCTGTTGGAGCTAACCATGAGTAGTTAAGATAAGGCTTGGATGATGATTATGATGATAATATGGCAGTGGATCAGGTGCGGGTGGTTGCAGGCATCAACCTATTTGCCACCTCACCCTACCCCAATCATAATTACAAAAAAAATAAAAAATCTAATTTGGTAATTGCACACATGTGATTGGGATGAGGTGGGCGTATAAGGTGCTGCCCGCACCCAGTTTATACAATGTAGGCGACATGTCACAATTTCGGAGGTGGGGCGACACGAAACACTAGGATATAAGTCGTTTTACCCTGGTTTCAGCGACATGGGGAAAAAAATTCAATTTTTTTTCAATATTTCCTCCATGTCTCTCGACATGAGCCACATGTCGAGGATGTGGGAGAAATTTTTCCCTTTTTTACACCGACATTTTCCCTTTTTTTACACCATACTGGCGACATCGACATGGCGAACCTTGCTTGCACCTAAAGGCCACCTGCACCTGAACCACACTCTGATAATACAGTGTGTCTAATAACTAATGTACAGGCCATAAACATGATTATAAATTAGAATGCACAACGACTACTCCAACAACGCAATTGTCATTTTCTTGGTGTAATTCTGATTTGTAGAAAGAATGGCGGGAGCAATAGAATCAAGAGAGGCATGAAAGCAAGGGGTATCTGATGAAATTACATAATGTTTTGACTATTTTGATTGGTAGATATTCTTAATATTTTGTTTTTAGTCCATCAAGGACTGAAGCTAAATTTGAACGATGAACAAATTATGACTTTTGTAGAACTGCTTTGCCGGCCCAGAAATTTTCTACAATTTATAGAAATTCAGAATTTCTGTTATTTTTAGAATTCTATACCAGTCAGTCAGTTAACAGTAAGTCATAGGATTTTGTTTTTTGGATGTGTGTGAATAATTGGTCGAACCTTATGGATAATTTCATGCATGACTTTGTTTGTGCCGCTAATGTGCATAGTATCGTAACGTTCTTTTGGTTTCTTTTAGGTTTATTCCATTATTGACAAAGATTACTTTGTTTTTGAAAAATCAATTTCATTTTACTATCCATTTCTTGTATGCAATGTATAGTTTCCCATTTTTCATTCATGGATTTCATGCTTTGTTTTGATCCTTTCAGAACATAACACAGCTTTTCTAGTTGCAATTATGTTTTGTACTGTTAATGTATTTATATTGTTTTCTTTGGCTAATATTCATGTTGGCATGGAAACTGATAAAAGTATTCTTTGATTCTTTAGAAATGAGCCTGAGAGATTTTTGGATACACTGTATTTGAGTCATCTGAAAGTAATTACTTCTTTCCACTCTGCAATATAAGCAAGAACAAACTGGAACTATGCCTTTTGCTCTGAAGCAATAACGTGTGTATAATTGGAACTGAAGGAACCGGGCATGGTAATTTTTCATCATCTGGTTCGAGCAAGAATGAACAGTTTGGATAGCATTCACTAATATCACTGAGAAATTGTTAAAATCCCTATTTGTCTTCAATTACATCGGAAATTGACTTGTAAACTTTATGACAATATGACTAGTTAACTAATAAATAGGTGAACCATAAATGTCTGTGAAACTTCATACATGAGAACAAAAAGGATATTTAAGGGAATTATTCTTAAAGAAGTAAGATGTTTTATCTTATCACATAAATGGAATAATTGTGTTTTCCAAGAACAAAAAGATCAGAGCTCTGTAGGTATGGTTTCTTGCTCCATTAATTTTTAAAATTAATCACATTCTGGTTTTGCTGCGGTTATTCTATTTATTACATTAAAAAAAAAGTTTTCAACAATCTAGAGATATTCCCTAAAGAGTACAGTTCAAGGTGGAACTTGTGCCTAGGTTCTGTTTCCGTTAACCTCATAAGGGGAGCTCAGAAAGATTTAAATGGGAACTCAGTTTAACTGTGGTTCGGAGCTAGGTCACACAATCCGTGACCTAGGGGTGGTGTCCTGGCAGTCAGAATGTGAATTCGCATTCGGAGTGCGGGAACATCCCAAATCCGCGATTTCGATATTTCCAATCTGCAGTTTTACAATTACAATCCGTGGATTGGAGTAAAACGCATAGTATATGATGAAATTGAGTTATTTTTTAAAACATTTGGTGGTTGTGGTTTGAAAAAAATGGATATTTTTGTTATTTTTTGGGGTTTTTATGAAAATACAAAAATAGATGGGGTTTATTCTGAAAGAAGGTTAAATTGGGTTGATAGATATCAATTTTGAACTATATCATCTAATTTTATATGATGAAATTGAGATATTTTTTGTATTATGCTCTTTCTTTTGTATATGTGGTTGAGCATAAGAATGGAAATTGAAATGTTATTGTACAGGAAGTACAGTTTGTGTGTATATATATATATATATGTATGTATATATACAGACGCTCTGAACCACAGGTTATTTTCAAGTTTGACGCTCTCGTTCCCGAACCTACTCCATGTTCTGGTGACTTAGGTCCGGAGAGGTAGAATATGGAGGGCATGCTTTTATTGGGTTACATGTTTATACTACATAAGCATTCTGATTTTGGGCATTGTAAACATCCACCTGAGAGTATTTGAAGAACTTCATAGATATTGTTATTTTGATGGGGCCTTTGAAACGTTCTGACATGTATATGCAAGATGTTGGATCAGAAATTCTGTTTTCAGCCAAACTGAACCATTGGCATGGACTTTCAAACCATTTAGGTATGCACAGCAAAAAGAAAAAAGAAATGATAATAATGCAGTTACACAATTTCTGTAGAGGGGGCGTATATATAAAAGGAGCCTAGAACAAAAACTGACTTTAGATTCCCCTGATTTGGTAAATGGTTGTCTTTCTGTTCTGCTACTAGCAATGTTTGCTTCTAATGTACAAGATCCCAAAATTAGAAGGAATTTACTGTGATTAGAGAGGATGTTTATGTTTATTTTGATTCATTCCATACCAATTAGGATCTATTCATAAGATGGTTAATTTGAATTTTAAGTGAAACTTTCTTGAGATTGATATTGTTGGCTAAAAGCATAATAATACCTGTTCATGAATATTTTTGTCCTGTACAAGAAGTTAAATCTAGAGCATCTTATGATATTTTAAGAAGTTGGGAAGTTTCTTTTCAAGTTTGCCAAATTTCAATCTGTCTTGACAACCCAATTCTGTTGTAAGCCAGTAAGCAGTATTCCACCCTAGAAGATAAGTTGCATGTACTCACAAATCCATATCCCAAGTATCAAAACCTACTCTAGCTGTTGAAACTCACAAACCTATTCTACTTATAAGAGAAATAAAAGTCTTAAGAAAGATTCTACTTTTTGTAACTTGATTCTGGACAGCACTCACAAAATAGCAAAGCAAAAGGAACAGCTATCTACCATTGATGGGATCTACACCACTCCACAAACCCACCTAACCAAAATCTTTCCTCGTTACAACTTTTGTTTGTTTTGCATCTTAGTGGTATGCTATAGGCTTAACTAGCGTCCCCTAAGAGTTCTTGTTTCTTCGTTTTTTCTTTACTCTACAAAGAAAAATTCTCTTTACTACTATCAAAAGCATGGGAACTCATGGAGATTATTTGCAATTTGTGCTTGTTTTTCATTGTCCCAAAGCCTCCCAACTGGTAGGCTCTCCAGCTCAGAAACTAGAGGTCCCTGGTTTGAGTCTCCAGACTTACTTGATATATGGTCCTTGTGGGTGGGGGGTCATGTATCGGGGGTTTACCCTATCCCCATTAAATGGGGTAGGGGTATCACGTTACACCAAAAAAAAAAAAAAAAATGCCTTAACACAAATAATTAGGATAGGTGACATGAATCTTGTTTTACCAATCTAGCTTATTTATGTCTTGAGAGATTTAGCAACATCAGCCCTCCTTTATCTGGACTTGGAGCGACAATGCGCAAAAGTTATACCAATACATAATAATATTGGCGGAGTTTTTCAAAATTAGACAAGTCTTTAAATAAAGTTTGTGCGATCATTTCTTCAGGTCTAATCCAGTCTTTGACTACTGAGGCATTGGCCTTTCCTTTATTAAGGAATAATAGATGTGCACTTGTAAAAGCTTGCCCAAACTTTCTCTTTTCTATCAGTATAAATGGATTAGTATAGATCAATTAGAATTGACGACTCCCAAATGTACAACAAAACAAAGAAGAAAAAGAAAGAAAGAAAGAGTTGAGAACCCCCCAGAAAAGGAACGTCCATGCATGTCCTTTTAATAACCTCAAACCTTCCTTCCCTACATATCTTTGTAAGGTACCCACTTAACTTGCCTGTACATTAAGGATTCAGAGATATTTTTATTTCTTTGTACTACTGAGAGGTTGAAGAAAATCCAAGTTTATGGCTCTGTGGAATGGAGATGTGAGCCACAATGTGTGGAGTTAAGCCAGGGTAAGGTGTACGTGTATCTTGAGCTCTTCATTTACGACATGCTTAAATGCATCTACTCATAAAAAATAAACAATAAAGATAAAAGACTACCTGGTTTCAATAACAGACAAAGTTAGGTGATAAAAAGAGAGTTGCCTACTGAAGTTATTGTTTGGAAGTCTGTTCTTAAACAACAATCCGGTACAAAATGATGGACTGGCTATTAAATTTTCAAATTAAAAAAAAAAAAAAAATTTGGACCGTCCAGATCGAAACCGCTATAGACCATCCAATACACGAGTAAAATAAAAAAAATAAAATAAAATAAAATTGTCGGACCGGTTGTGCTGTGGTCTGATCTAAACTCCATAATACAAAAGTTTGTATTGCGGTTTGGGATCGGATAGTTGAGGTCTGGTCCAATCCGTACTGGGTAGACCAGATCGGTCCAGTCCTTTAAACCATGTTAAATAAGGTTAGCTTACCCACCCACAAGGAAAGTTGGTGGAATCAGCAGTAAGGTTTGAACTAAATCTTAGATGAACTAAATAAAAATTCGAAAGAACATTGTTGTTGAGATGAATTAGATGCATTACCCTCAATACATATACTAAAACAATAGATATGTTACCTTATCAAAAAGAAAAATTTGGTTTGTTAGCTCTTATATATATATGTATCTCAGTTTCTAAAACAATAGATATAGATAGATAGATATATATAGAGAGAAAGAAGACACTACTACCAAGTTCTGGGGAAAAATCAATCATTGTATATTGGCATCTTTCTGGGGTTCTTCAAAGAAAGAATCATAACCCAAATCAAGAAGCTAACTTGAATCTGAAGCTGTGTGCATCATATAGCCACAGAAAGAAAGAAGATGGAGTAAATATAATAATATTATTGCTCTGAGAAACTTCATTCGAGTCAGCGACACAAATAAATGTGTCCCATACTCTTCACCCATGGAAAAGGAAATATAAGGGCAAGTAGTAGATCAAGATGATCCAAAACACATTTGCACAAGGGCCCCACCCCACACATAGTAGTAGTAATCTATTCCACTGTGGTGGTAGACCCCCACAGAGATTGATTGAGGTGTAAGAGATTGTTCCGTTCCTAAAGGGTGTGGGTCCATCTTTTCATAATGAAGTGTAAGAAAGTGAGTTAAGGATAGGAACTCATGTCCTTGTTTTTCATGGAGAAGGGACAGGTTAGTAACACTTCCACTACTACTTTGCTCACACTCTTCCACAAATTGAAATTTGAAAACCCCAACTCACACGTGTGATTGCCATTGGGAAGATATATGTGGGTCCTACCTTTACATGAGACATGACCTGATTTATCTTTAGTTGGTGGTGGTGGTGGGGGATTAACCCATGTTACGGCTAAAACCCACTTGTCTCTGCTTATCAAAAAGTAAGGTAAAAGGATTTACTTACTCTCTATAGATAGAGAGAGAGAGAGAGAGATTGGTGTGCTGAAACTGATAACAACCGGCCGTACTAGGTGGTGGATTCCACAGATTTGGACAGATCAGTTCACATGTGTGATTCAAGCAAACTTGATGTTTTGGAAATGGCTTGTGAATCTCTCTGACTGATTGATTCTTTTTTCTCTGCCATTCTTGTTTTCAACCTAACATCTAAACACCCATTTTATTTTGGTTTAACTGGATGGAGGATTTATCCAGCCACTCAATTCTGTTTCATAAACGGATGAATGCTGTCTCCATTTTATTTTACTGAGACTTTTTTATATAGAACAAAGAATTCCGTCTCTCTCTCTATTTGTGTTTGTATGTGTGTGCGCTTGTCATGGACTTCTCGGAGCCATATGAATGAAATCGTCAAGCATATTCGTCTGCATTGTTGCTCTCAGTAGCTCTATTAATAATAGCCTGCATGCTTTAAGTCTAAGAATTTTTTTCTAGATCTAGTTTATATAAGAATTGAGACATACATAGAAGAGTTCTTAGCATGGTGTAAAGGATCGGCCAATCCCAAATTGGATCGTCTGATATAATTTGTGATTGATTAAATCTGATACATGATACATATATTGGTCAAATTCGTTCGAATAGTCTGATCCAACTAGGCCAAGTGAAAGCAAATCTGTCGAGACAAGTAATTTATCATTGTTTTCGCTTTTTTGATCATTATTTGACTCGGCCGATCCTGATAAGGATTGCCGATCCAACTCAAGGTCATCTAGGTTTCCCTTAAGTGACTAAAGCCCTTTATGCAGAAAGACACAACCTTTTCCTATTTTTGTTAAGACTTGTTTTATTAGTCAAATCTAACTCCTAAAAAAATAAATTAGACATCCCTAATAATTATGTTGGTTTTAGAATAAAACCCCAACATTAATCTCATTTCAATCAATTACTAATCACTATTTGTGTTTACTTCCTCCACAAACATTACTTGATCAACAACAAAAACATTATATTGATAAAACCACTTTTACTCAAATCTCAAGCAATATTAACATTTTCTATCATTTATGTCCACAACCAGCAAACAATCTCAGTGATTGATGGTCTATTGTTGGCCGCGTTTCACTCTGATCAGCATTTTTCCGACTTTTAGGTTGGATCCTAAGCTTCTTGTGACTAGGAAATTATTATACATGCAACTATGGGCAGTCACTTAATTCGATTTAATCGAAAACCGAAAAAAGTCGGTTTGGTTTTGGTTTAAAAAATGAAAAATTGAATTAATTTGTTTTGATTTTCGGTTTAAGATTTGATTAAATCGAATCAAACTGAGAAACGAACCGAAACAAACTTAACTAAGAGCCATGAAGTCTTTCCTAGACCTAAAAGGGCTTCTTATCTTATATCTGGGGTGTTTGGTTATACTTCTGAAAGCCACTTTGGATGGAAGGGTTTTTTCAGAAAGCCCATTTTAGAGAAGTAGGTGTGGTATTGCTTTTAAAAATGACGTTTGGGAGAAGCAGTTAACCATGTTCTAAATTTAAGTGAAACTTTTAAATGACAAAATTATTCTTTTATTTTTATTACACATTCTTTAAAAAGATAAAGTACCTATCAAGCCTAAAAATATGTAAGGAGCATCTTTTTATATAATTTTCTCACCAAATGTAATTTTAAGCTAATAGATTTGATTCAAAGCCCTTTAGAAGAAAACCCTTTCGAACAAAGCCCTTCACATTAGCAAAACAAGCCCTAAATATATATAAATCTAACTGAATAGAACT
>JAUPMG010106681.1:0-12136 GCA_031762675.1 Pachysandra terminalis | reverse complement strand
GACCATTCCCTTGAGGGAAGTAAGGAGTAGCCTTGTTGTGGATGATCCGGTAGTGCACAGTAACCTCTCTGACTGGCCTGTTGATGAAGGAAGTCCCATTGTCTATGATGATCCTCTGAGGTGGACCAAAACGGAGGACAATGTTATCCTTAATGAACTGCGCCACAAAAGCTCCATTGACCCTTCTCAAAAAGACAACTTCTACCCATTTTGTGAAGTACTTTGTGGCCACCAAGATCCAAGAATGCCCACGCCGACTCCAAGGATTAATGGGTCCAATTAAATCCAGACCCCAAGTATGGAAGGGCCATGGAGTGATGATGGATTGCATCTCCTGAGAAAGTTTACGGGGGATGCCATCCTGAATCTGGCACTTCACGCATTTTTTCACAAAGTCTGCTGCGTCTGCTTCCATGGTAGGCCAGTAGTAGCCTATGTCCTGAAGTTGCTTGTTCAACTTCTTCTTCCCTTGATGTGGTCCAGATGTGCCGCCATGGACCTCTAGAAGGACGATAAATATTTCCCGTGTACCCAAGCAATGCAGAGGGGTTTCATTGAAGCTCCTTCAGAATAACTGTCCTTCCTTTAAGTAGAATCGAGGGACCTTCCGTTTGAGCTGAAGAGCCTCAAACCTATCTGAAGGCAATGTTTCGTCTCGCAGGAACTTGAAGTAGGGCTCCCTCCAATCTGTAAACTCATGGACGGGAAATGCTTCAGCAGTATCAGGTGGTTCTTGGCATTTAGAACAAGAGAGCTACAGCATGGCAGCTTCAAATGACATGGAAGGCCAATATACTCCTGATCTTTGAAGCCGTTTGTAGAGGGCAATGGAGTCCGAAAGCCTGCAAGTGTCATCATGCATGGTCTGCATCTTTTTACCTTGGCTTCCTCCGGCCCAATACATCTGAAGAGAGCGCTATTAACTCCTTCGCAATAGAGACCCTTTCCTTGTCTGCTGAAGTTTACTAAGATCTTCAGAGGAGTAGCGAGAGTCCGGTGGGGAAGATTCTCCAGATCGCAGATGATTTGGTACCTCCAGTCTCCTTCTGGAATAGGTTCCTCATCTTCTTGAAGAAGCTGAGTAGAGGGAGTAGTCCTTCGAATGACCTCCAAGGTAATTTCCTCGAATTCGAACTGTAGTCTGTTGCCCAAGTTAGCCAAGGCATCAGCATTCTTGTTCTTACTTCTCATAGTGTGAGTCAAGGAATAGATGGAGAATCTTCGAAGGAGGGCTTGTATGGTCGTCCTGTAGGGAACTGGGTCTGGTTCCTTGACTGCGAACTCTTCGTTGATCTGGGAGACAACCAAGGAAGAGTCCCCCGAGATGTGAATGCTCTGGACATTCAACTGGCGCCCGAGAGAAAGACCAAGTAGCAAGGCTTCATATTCTGCTTTGTTGTTTGTACAAGGGAAGTCTAGCTTGAATGGGAAGGAGAATTGTTCTCTGTTAGGGGAAATCAGCTCAATTCCTGCTCCACCACCTTGTGAATTAGATGATCCGTCGAATTTCATTTGCCATTCCTCTTCAGAAACCGCAGAGACTTCACTCATAACTTCATCCTCTTCTTCGTGAATGGAGAAGGCGGCTAGCAGATCAGTAACTGCTTGCCCTTTGATGGCCCTTGGTGTTTCGCACACAATCTCAAATTGGGCTAGCTGGAGTAGCCATTTGATGTGCCTTCCATATAGAATTGACTGAGAGAGGAGATACTTAACAGGGTCACTCTTGGTCACCAGTTGAATAGTATGCGAGTTAAGATAGTGGTTCAGCTTATTCACCATGTGGACCAAGACAAGACAAGACTTGTCTATCATGGAGTATCTGATCTCAGTCCCTTGTAGAAGTCTGCTGATGTTGTAAACAGGTCTCTCAAATCTTTGTTCGTCCTCTTGAGCAAGTATACCTCCTATGGCTCGCTCCGTGAAGACGATGTACAACCGAAGAGGCTTTCCTTGAATTGGAGCCATCATGGTGTGTGGATGGGCAAGCATTCGTTTGATAGCTTCGAATGCTTGTTGTTGTTCTTCCTTCCAATCAAAATGAACTTTTTTCTTCAAAAGCGGCATTAGGGGAACCAGGTGGGCAGATAATCTGGGTATAAGCTTCAGATGTAAGAGACCCGCCCAAGGAAGAACTTCAGCTCCTTCTAAGTTGTGGGAGGAGTTAAGTAAATGACAGCTCTGGCTTTCATGGGATCTAAGTCTATCCCGTGCCTGTGGACTATAAACCCCAAGAATTTTCCAGAGGAAACCCCGAAGGCACACTTCGAGGGATCCATCTTGAGTTTATACATCCGGCACCTCTGAAATACTCTCTCCAAGATGGTGAGATGATCTTCCTTCTTGGCCGACTTGATGATCAGATCATCCAAGTAATCTTCCACTTCCCCGTGCATCATGTCATGGAATATGGCAGTCATTGCCCTTTGGTAAGTTGCTCCTGCGTTCTTGAGACCAATTGGCTTGACTGTGTAGTAGAAGTTGCCCAAGGGAGTTCTGAAAGCGGTCTTTTTGGCATCCCTTGGGTCCATGAAGATCTGGTTATACCCCGAGAATCCGTCAATGAAGGAAAACATCTCATTCCCTACTGCGGAATCAATTAGTATATCCATCTTAGGCAAAGGGAAATCGTTCTTTGGACAGGCTTTATTGAGATCTCTGAAATCTACACAACATCTAATCTGTCAATTATTCTTCCTTACAGGGACTATGTTGGACAACCAGGAAGGATGTTGGATAGGTTTGATGAAGCCTGCTCGTACGAGTTTCTCAACTTCATCCTTGATCTGCAACTCGATGTCCGGTCTGAAATTCCTTGATGCTTGCTTGACAGGGTGCATTTCAGAGGAGATGTGAAGCTTGTCACAAGCGCTAGATCAAGGCCTAGCATGTCTTCGTAGCTCCATGCGAAGACATCCTTGTTCTGAGAAAGGAGTGTTATGAAGGCCTCCTTATGATCTGGCTCAAGGGAGGAAGAGATCTGCATTGATTTGTTGGTGGTTGGATCCTCTCCAAGATCAACCATAGTCAATTCTTCTTGAACAGACTGGACACCATCTTGTAAGTGTTTCGGGACTGGTTCAACTTTGGATTCGGGAGCTTCAGGCATTTCTTCATCAGGGGCATACTGCAAGACGTCAGTGGATGGATCCCCCTGTGGTTGCTATAAGCGGAAGACATGTCGACCATCTGGAAGGTCTACCCTATACATTGAGCCCTCGAAGGTCGAGAGCCTTCTGAAGGAGGTGGTGCTGAAGAGTTTGGTTTTGAAGAAGATGGTGTTGAGGAATATGGAACTGAGGGAGGTGGTCCTGAACGAGTGGGTTCCAAGGTGGTCCACAAGGGTATAAGAGTCCCTTGAGGCTTGGCAATGCCGCATTCTCCATCCGGAGCAAACCCATCATAGTGGTTCGCTTCAGCAAAGTGGGTCTCTGATTCGTCAAACGAGAAAGGTTCTGCTACCACCCAGACAAGCTTCCCATTCCAGATCTCCTTCAAGCACTGATGGTAGGTGGAAGGGACTTGTGAGATCCCTGAAATCTTAAAATTTTAAATAAGGGTACTTTGGTAATTTTCGTGTCATGGTAAGGCCACAAATAAAAAAAAATTCGAAATGCCGTCGACGTGAAAATTTGTGTTATGTTTATTTATAAGTTGAGAATTATAAAAAAGTAATTAAATAGATTAAATAGGTAACACCCTAACAAAGGTGTGACTAGAAGGACCCTCACCAACCCTTGGTTAGCTTCTTAAAGAAGCTAGTAACACCATTTGAGTGTAATTCCAAATGGACCTCAACAAAACCTAATGAAGCTTCCTTGAGAAGCCAAACCCAAAAAGACCAATTCGTCTCTTGCCATTTTGTTTAGGGTTTTGGTGTTGAAGAAAAATCCAAAGAGAGGAAGAATTCGTGGAAGGAAAAGAGAGAAAAAAGGGGGGAATTCGTTGAGAAGCAAAAGAAGAAGAAGAAGGCTTGATGTTTGATACTTGTGAAGAAGGAGTTGAAGTAACTTGCAAATAGAAGAGGTTTCAAAAGCTTGGGCTCAAGGAAGATCTAGCCAAGGGGAAAATCTGCAAAAAAGGTGAGTAAAGATACTAACTTAAGAGAAATTTCAGATTTTTGTATAGTTTCTATGGTTGTGTGTATTGGATTTCTGTTTTGATTCTCACATTGATCTTGAAACATGAAAAAACCCCTTGCATGTGTAAAACAATAAAGTAATAATGAGCACATAGAGTTACTTGAGTAAGAATTTGAAATCCATTAGAAATTCTGAAGTTGTGCGTGCAATTGGTAAGCAAAAGTACAGAAAACAGGGTTGAAAACCCATGTTTTGGGCAAATCTCGCCCAGGTCGATCAATCACCAGGGTCGATCGATCACCAGGATCGATCAATCACCAAGGTCGATCGATCGACGATGTGGAATTTTTATAAGAGCTGGATTTTGGGGGTGTCCAGATCTTGGTTGAACTCATCATCTTGTGCATGAACCTTTGTGGGTAAATAATGATTGATATTATTGAAATAACCTGACGTGAAATGCATATATTAGCATCGAGAAAATGTGAAATGCCTATTGGTTGTATATTGTCCATCGTTTAGCGTGTGTTCACATGTTTTATTATATTCATGTCAGATATTGAATCTGTTGGTAGAATTATGTCACAATGATGAGACTAGTGGTGTCCAATAATATGGATTTGGTGAGGGCCGAATAACCCAAACCTCCCTAAACATTCGTGTAAGTAATACAGATAAGATATAGTTTTAGCGTCGATAAATGAGTAAGATATACTTACTAGTTAATTACTACTCACTAAGTAGTATGTGTGAGTATTCATACCTTATTTATGATTACGGGAAAGTGTGTTGTGCACTAGATAGGGTGTTCACACTTGTATTGTTTAGAAGTACGGGTGAGGGCCGATAACTCGAAATTCCAAATACTTGAGTGAACACTTGATAAGTGGCGATACTTGTGGGGTCCAGAAACCTGAGTCGGGGTCGGATAACCCAAACTACTGGATACTTGTGTGAGCACTACCAATAGGTGGTGGTCATTATATTAAGATAAATATTGATTGATTAAAAAGAGGTGAAGCGTGAGGATTTTCAGATTATATTAAAGAATAGGATTGTGCTTGGATTGGAAATTCTGAGTGATAATTCAGATGGGTTGATGAGTGCAACTGAGAAAGACTCATTACTTAATGTAGGGATGTGTTCCCTAGACGTGATTAGTGACACAGTACGGTATACAGAAATATAGGTGTGTACTCGAGATATGTTATAAGTTCCCCAATAGTGGAACTAGAACGGTGGTATGATGATACATATGTAGTTATCATCGTACGTAAATTGAATGGTGTATACTTACATTATATTTATACACCGTGATGTATGAACTTGGCAATGTCGTGAAGTCAGTGAGGTAGATCGACAAACCATGATGAGTTAATTTAAATGCGAACCGGTAACCGTAGTACTTGATGCACAGTGAACACAAAGAGTACGATAATGAATTGTCTAATTAAACGCTTCAGAAACAAAGACTTCGAATATGTCATCTGTGACTTGACTTCTAGCTAATGAGCCTGGATTTATTATAGTGTGATCAAGGCAGCAGGGTAAGTCCTTGGGAAGCACGTGACAAAAATTGGCCATATAAATTGTGATTTTCAGTATCGTTGTAAATGGGTGAGGGATCAACTACCCCAATAGCCCCTGGATTATGTGTGAATATGTGAACGGCATGTTTGGCCGCAGTTACTACTCCTACCACGGAGGGATGCTTCACTGTCGTCATACCCTTGGACTTTGGGGATGCCTCACAATCGTGACGCCCTGGGAGATGTTTCACAGTCGTGATACTCTCGTCCTCGACCCTTGAGTTGTCGGCGTAGGTAGCGGGATATTGTCTTTGACACTGAGGAGATATGTTATCCTCACTTCATTATGGATATGTGGTACGGTAATGGATCTCGATACATTAGTGTGAACATGAGAGGTCCCAGTTACTGTGGGAAGAATTGGAGAGTTTCCTCTGATAGCGTGATGCGAACGCACTAAGAAAACTTCAGACACGTGAGCGTTATGGCACTATAGTACTATAGCACTACGGGATTGTGACACTATGGCATTGAGACACTAGTGAAAGTACTAGAGAAGTACACTGGTATACTCGTAGGCTACTCGTAGGCTGATCATCGAGTTTTGGTTTTCGTACATATTTGTCTGAGGTGGTGGCCGCAGATTCATGAAGATAATTCGTAGTCGGAAATGTTGGGTACTGTCACCAGCCTATGGTGTTTAGATTCTCTTATGTATGTTTCTCTAGAGGATCTATAGTATTGATCTCATGGTGTCGATTGCATAACTGCATAGAGATTTGAGGTATGCTTGATTATTGTTGTCATGGCATTATTTGCATGATCATATGAAAAACTGATTGTTCTTTTATTTTAGTATTCTTTACTTGCTGAGCAGTGTAGCTCAAGCCTTTTGGTATAACATTTTTCAGGTTATATTCATATACGCGATGTGCCTCCAGAATAGGCGTATGATAGAGCAGATTGTGACGATGATCGACGAGATCATGGGTTTGTGTTATGGGAGTTAGTGTGAGTTCCAGACATGTATTTTTGTTTAATGTAATTTAAATTGCACTTAGAGATTGTAAAATTGAGACTGCACAAGGACTGATTATTGAACATTCATAATGATGAATAATTTAGGCATTTGATTAGTTTAATGCCAGATTAATGTATAACAATTCAGGTTATCGATCTTTTGGATTATTTCCGCAGTTTATCTTTAAATAAATGACAAATGATGATTATTGTCTGAGGAGTGTATGTTGGCTTCCACCCTCACCTTGAATGATTAAGTTTATTAATAATATTTGATAGTGAAGGTCATGCCTTGGCGTCCCAGACTCCACTCGTGCTGACGCGTGTGCATCTGGGAGTGCGGGGTGTGACAAATGTCTGTAAGAATATCTCCTAGAGGAACGAATAGTTTCAATTCTAGAGTCCCTTTTGATGAAAAGGAGATGTCTTTGACGAGATATATGTTCGATTAGAAGAACATTATGGAGGCCAGATCTCCAACAGATGGCTCGAGTGCTATTATGCAGATGATTCCAAGACTGTAGCCATCTACAGGAGAGGTCTACGTTATGTAGATCTAGGCTACATCCAACCTGTCATGGTTTCAAGAGAAATGCCTCAATTTTCACCATGGGAAACATATGAAGTTTGTGGTATGCTGATTTGTCACCCCCCCAGGTATGACAAAGAATTTCCAAAAGAAGTCTTTTAATTTAATTTTGAGCAGTCATCATCTTCTCAACTAAAAATGATTCAAGCCCGTCATTCATCAGTTTCTGAATCCTTCTCATCTCTTTCATACACCAATCAAGCCATTTTAGAAAAAGAAGCCGAAATAGACCAAGATGGAAATATCTTCTCATTTGCAAGCTAGATTAATGAGATTTCTAAAGCAGATCGAAATTAATTTACATGTTATCAAGACCAAGCTAGGCGAGAAAAACAAGAGTATCATTACATTCATATTCACTAACGGAGGTTGGCTCGAGTGGAAGGGGCTCGGGTCGCTTAAGCAAGTGGTCTCGGTATCGAGTCCTTGTGGATGCAGCAAACCTTGTTGGGAGAGGTCCCCGCTTCGGCGCCCAACAGTACCTCGAAGGAATAGTCCTGGGCGGAGCCTGGGGATACCTTGGGGAACCAAAAAAAAAAAAAAATTGAACAAATTGATATTATGGTTCACCCACACTTCAATTGTGAATTGCAGGCGGAATACTTGGCTTCACTGTTAGATGTTTGACACAAGTAATGGAATAAAGCCTTATTTTAACAAAGATCATTTCTCTCCACTCTCAGACTAAGTCCCCCTTAACTCATGATATCACTAAGTCTCCAAATCGAGATATTTCTCAATTTAATTTAAAATGTTAAGGACTTCAGATGAAAGGACTTTTGTTGTAAATAGAGACTAGCCTCCGAAAGCAGCCTATAGCACAACCACGTCTAAGTTACTAGAAGAATCACTCGAGGCACAGAGCAAAAGAGCTGATGACAGCTATCTACTCGTTCACTGCTAAATCTTCAAAAAATACAAAGTGACGAGGTTTGGTCGCTGAATTACTTCATTCATTGTACAACGTATGCTGAGAAGCATACAACAAGAATAGAAAGACAACTCTTGCAGATTCAGAAAAATCTGAATGAAATTTCAAGAATGAAGAATGAAGAAACAAGAAAGAAGCTCAGGGTTATGCTAACAATGTGCATGATGAGAATTTAAGGGTGCTGCAGGAAAGCACAGAAGAATTCAAAACAAAAATAAGAGCATGTAAGAAATCTATTTAAACCGTTTGAAAATTCCAAGCCTTTTACAATTGAAGACGTGGACAATAGTGTATTCTAAATGATTATAATCAAGTCGTTTGTTAAAGTCAGCTATTAGGAGCAGTATTATCACATTTGGATTATACATTCCAATCATAAATCTGAATAATACTCCTCCAAAAGAAGTGGAAGATTTCGTCATGGTCTACATCAAATGGCTGTATATCTTCTAACAATCAAAGAAGGTATCGAACATATTATTGCTTTCATGGCAAGAAAAATTCGATAATAGTGGGCATATTTACTAGCAAATCAAAAGATGTATATTGTTTAACAAGGTCTTGCCGAACTTGGCACAAAATTGGTCCAAAGAATTTGTGACGCCCTGTCATTATTGAAGATCAAAACTTTTTTCATTATGCATGATAGATGTTAGGTGATGCCAAAAGGATAAAAAATTTGGGATGTTGTGAATTGATGGATCAAAAACCAAAGACCAAAGATCGATGATAATCCCAACTTAGAATATAAACCATATCTTTCTTAGGTTATAAGCAAAATGCCAAAAGTGTGACTGGCTTGGGATATGTGTGATGAAATGGATTGGGTTTGTCTTTTAGTGTTCTTTTTGGATCAATTATTTGGACTATGTGGATTGGGCTTATTATTTTAATGGACTTTGCTTGTGAATTTGGCTTATCTTAATGAACTTGGATAGTGGATTGGGCTAAATAAGAACATGGCTAAAGTGTTTGAATTATATGGATTGAACTATACCAAAATATGAGTTGTCATTTAATTAAAATGTCAATAAATATAAAATTCATCATTGACATATTTTACCAAATAGGCTCTTATCATGGTAGAATTCAATTTTTTTGATCCTATGTGTATCCTAGGGCTTTCTAAAGATTGATTTTCATTCATTTGAAGATGATTTAAGTAAATTGGTTAAAATTGGATGTCTACGTACCTATACACGGATCAAATCGTGCCAGGTTAGGTCGACATGCACAACCCGTCCTTTTATGCATATATTTTCTATTTAAAATTACATATGTAACCCGCGATCATATAATAAAATATTCCAAATAGAAAAACTTGGTGAGGCATGTAACTCACATTTGAAAGCTTAATTGTAGATCCCAATTCTCCAACGATCAACTCTAAAGTGACATATTTTAGACTCATCCATTTTCCACCATGTTCGTATTTCGGATTTTCTCTCTTGGACAACCGTTCTAGAGGCGGATTTAGACAAAAGATTACTGATGATCGTTGATTAGGGAAATATGTGTTTCCGAGATCATTCTAATTTAGCTAAGGAATACATAGACACTGTAGGGGTGCAACGCAAATTTAAAGCTGGCAATTTCTCAATTAACCCGCTAATATGTCTGAATCTAATCCAATTAAATAGGAACGAGTTGACCTATTTATTAATCGAGTTAGTTTTGGGTTTAGGTTTGTTGGTACTTTTTCACAAAGTCGATACCTCCTCTCTCGCGGCCGATTGTGGTTTCTCAGTAGAATAGATTCGGGCGTGCCAGAACTTTTACAAGTTCACATGAAGAAAGGTAATGTCTGTCAGACTGAGTAAATTGGTTTATTGCGGGAATCAGTCAATTCGTGACCAATTGTTGATCAAGCGATTGAAAGGTTGCCAATTTCAAATGGACAATTGCTGAACCAGAAACATTGATTTTATACGTCAATAAACACTCCAATAAGATGATTAGAACAGATGTAAACATACAACTTAAAGTAAGGTTCCTAATTGAGAAAGCAAGAAACGAAATAAACAAAATGTATAAAACCGTCGGAGGCTTCCTGGGTTCGATTGTTGGAACGTGACTAGTTCACGGGTGCACAATTCTGCTTGCAAGAAAACTTTCAAAGGGTGCTCAATAAATCTCTCGGCTGGGCTCCTTCGTTACCTACTAGAGGGATCTTCTGAGAGAAACTTAGTTTGAAGTAAAGAGGAATTGTAGCAGGATCCTTGAAGAATCTAAGAAAAAACTTGTGATCGCTGGGGATCGACGGTTGAGTAGTGCTGTTGTTTTTTGGGTTGATTTGTGTCTGTTTGCTTTCTCTTTCTTCTTCCTTCTTATACTCACCAATCATAACCGTCTGACAGTTTATGAGTAATGGGTGGTTAACTCTTCTCTCTTGCTACCACTTGTCCCACTTCCCTTTTCCTTGAATATTTGACCCTCTTGCTGCTGGATTGCTAACCCGTCCCATACCTGCTTAGTCCAGACCCACATTACTCTCTGAGAACCATCTACGTGGTGAAGCTTGAGTTGGAATCCTACGTGACCCGATCAGGGATTTTGGCGGTTTAATTTTGACCTAAACATTGCCCCACTTCTCTTGTCATTTCAAAAAAGCTTTTGAACTGACAAGAGAATCTTCATTGCAATATCCTTGGAAATTGAGGATCATAATTAAGGCATCAAAGCCTCTTTTTAATCAATTTTGAAAAGGTGCTCCTACCTTCTCATATGTCCATCTTCTTTTCCCTTCTTCCTCGTCCTTGAACAACCTACTTGTCAATGGCTTCTAGCAGTTCTATCAATTCCTCTTTGTCTTCTCTGGTCTCTTCTTCTATCGATCCACAACTCATCTATCCATATGCTGACTCTCTAGCCTTTGGTCCCTTTTTCTTTGATATTACTCCACAACTGGCTTAAGCTTTGCAATCTGTCTTCCCTCAGTGTATAGTTGAGAACTTCTTTGTTGATGCTGCATTTCTAGATTGACAAGCATGGATAGCTGGCCCGTTCTCAAAGATTTTGGCTGAAGGCCAATGTGGATTGGGTTTCTTGGATCGACCGCTTATCCCCATTTTTTTTTATCTGTGGAAATCTACGGGTATTTTTGAATTGATTCAATACTCACGTTTCAAATTTCTCCATGGCTCATCCCATGCTCATCGCATTGGTATGTTTTTGGTCTCATTCCACTAACTCCTTTCATCTTCCCTGCGACCATATGAGCCTTACCATCTTAGATGTTCGTCCCCTAACTGGTCTACCTTCGATCGGGGAGTCAGTTGACGGTAACCTACCCTCTTCTAATATTTTCTTTGACAAATCCAATGCTCAGTTTCCTATGGCACTTTTATTCTCAAAGAACCTATGTTCCTGACTTTCAAGAGCATTGCTCTTTTTTTTACTGATGTTTCTATGTCGAAGTCTATGTGTGGCCTCCGGCCAACTCACAAAGGAATACACCCATGTTGCTGTTGCTTTGACCGATGGTTTGTCTCAGCTTTATCGTGGTCTCTTTAGCCTTTCTAGCTAGAATTCGGCTTCAGTTGGTGGCCCTTTGTGATTTTTACAATTTGGGACTTAGGAATACTTTCTTGGCTTACTTTGGCTCCTTTTTTTCTGTCTCAGCTCTACCGTGGTCTCTTCAACCTTTCTAGCCAGAATTTGTCTTCAGTTTGTGGCCCTTTGTGGCTTTTACAATTTTGGACTTGGGAATACTTTCCTAGCTTCTTCTCTAAGTCAGCCATGGCACCTCTATCGAATTCACTTTATTGAGGGCACCGGTGGTTGAATTTGCCGAATGTTTCCACTTTTTCTTCAGCCTTCCCTTCGACCGTTTAGATTTACTCTTTTTGCCCTTCCTTGTAGAATTCGGTTCGTCCAAGTTTCTCAGCCTTAGTTTATTTGAAAACTGGTAAGTGCCTAGCACTTACCATTTTAACCTAGTTATTCATGTTTATTAGTCTTTCTTGCCAAGCTTAATTGAGAGAAT
>JAUPMG010106660.1:0-12136 GCA_031762675.1 Pachysandra terminalis | reverse complement strand
ACCCTTTAACACAAAAATAAAGTTGTCGGCTAGCACGCATTTGTCATTGGAACTTCTAACGGACAACTTTTTTTTTTGGTCAACTTTAAACACTGACTTTTTTAAACACGTTTTTTTTCAAAAAAACGTGTTTTAAACGTTTTTTTGAAACAAACACGTTTTTGTGCTTACAGGACGTTTTAAACGGAGTTTTAAACGTTTATGCAATAAAACGCATTTTTTTCAAAAAAACGCCGTTTTAAACGGCGTTTTGCTAAATTAAAAAAAAAAAACAAAACAAAAAAATGTTGGACATTGGTCCGGTCCAAATCTTCACGACGCATACGTTATATTGTGGCTTGGGATCGGATCGGTTCGATCCCGGTACGGAACGGTCAATACCTATCCAATTTTCATGACACATGTTGTATTGTGGCTTGGGATCGGATATGGGATCGGATCGGATTGGTATGATCCTTTAAACCTTGTGGAAAATTATGGAAATGAACTCAATACATGGGTTAAACCCACTTAACCTATTTATTTTTTAATTAATTAGTTAATTATTTTTTTAAATTAGGGTGAAAATAATATCATGTATTATATTAATTTTTAATAAATATTATAAAAATATTTATTAAAGGTGATTTCTTTTCAAAAAAAGGAAAAATAAGTATTTTGACTTATAAATAAGTTTAAAACTATCTATGAATAATAAAATAATTTTAAATATAATTATAAATCTATTAAAAAAACTACTTAAATGGGTACCAACCGATTGGGTTCGGAGGACCCGTTTTCAGATGGGTTGATAAAATCTAAACACACATCCAAACCCAAACCAAATAATAAATGGTTCAACATGAATCCGTTTAATTGGGTTGGGTTTGAGCGGGTTGACGGGTTGGTTTAGAATTTGCCAGCTCTAGTATTTTTGTTATTAATGTAATATATATGGTTGATTTCGTCATTTGAATTTTGTTAGATGCACCAAAAGTATTAAATTATTGGGCTGATTTCCAATTAAAAACATATAAAAGAAAAGTCATATAATCAATGAGGATTACAAATGAAATAATCTTTAATATGCACCAAACCATTCAAGCATAGTTTCACATATGGAAATTGAAACCAAGCCGGGTCAAATTTTGAGTTTTACACAGCCGGGTTGAACTGGTCCAACGGACCTAATAGTCAGGTCTAAGTCCAATTTAAAACTGGGCTGATCACCAGGATGGGTTGGCCAGGGCCTAAAATTTTCGTCTGCTCAAAGGACTTCCAAACTACAAAACTCCAAGGATCAATATTTTGTACACTCAGACGTTAAAATATGTAAATTTCTGTTACTTGCTTTTATTGAATGACTATAATACCCTTTTACTTGATAAGTGTTATTTTGCCTTCGTCTCTTTATGTTATCGTTTTTTTTTTTTTTGCATCCATATCCTTCTATTTACAAAATTTATTGTATTTGTACTCCTAATGATAGATTACATATTTTGTTTGTAAAAAGATAAAACTAACCTCATAATATAAGTTCTTATATCTGTTAAAATGTAAAGAAAATATAAAGTAGATTCTCCTATAACCAAAATAAGGATTGAAATATATGACTTGAATCCATTTACTTTTAAATGAATTAAGTAGGCTTTTTATTAGGTATTAATCAAGGTTTTTATTCTCGGGATCCTAGATCGGACCGGTCTGGGCCGATCCCGATCCGGTATTGGATCGGTCGATCCTGGACTGATTTAACTTTTGGATCATCATTTGAAAAAAAAAAAAGGATCGGATCGGATCAGCCGATCCGTATCGGTATCGGTTGGATCGGTCCGATCCAAAGTCACTTGATACAATAAGTTGGATCGTGGCTTGGGATAGGACCGGTCCTGGCCGATCCGATCCAGACCGATCCTTGAAACCATGGTATTAATACCTTAGACTGAGTAGAATCGGATTGAGTTATGAGAATTTGTTTTGCATTTCCGTTATATTTTAATAAAAAACTTACTTATAAAGTTATCTTGATCGTTTTCAAAAAAAAAAATGAGTGCATCATGCGGTTTTTACATCGAGTGTACAAATGCACAGTTGTGATAAATGGAGGAATATAAATGTAAAAATATGATATTATAAGGGTATGAATGTAAAATAATAGATATTTTACTAAAAGTTGCTATGGTAATTCAATAGAAATAAATAACATCAAGGGTACAAATGCAAAGGGTTATGATAATAGGGGGATAAAAATAAAAGTAAAAAATACAAGGGTATAAATGCAAATACATCATAACATATTGATATAAATGCAAAAAACCATAAACACTAATGAGAAAGCACATACCTATATAACAAGCAACAAATCTTGGGACTTAAGTAATGTGAAAAGTTATCTACCAATCCATGAAAAAATGAAGATTTGTGAAATTACCATTCAAAAAAGGGGAGAAATTCAATATCAAATGTTTGTATGTAGTATGTCAGGAAGCAACATGTTGGAAAGTGAAATTTAATTTTCCTGAAAGTTGTTTGTTGTATCAAGAACATGTGTGACTATAATAGAAAATCTTGATTTTGACGTTTGGTTAACAGGAATGAATGAGAAATTTTTTTTATTTGTCCATTTTATCTTTCATTGTATAAGTTCAAAAAGAAAGAAGCTATGACAGTGAAGGGCAAGATGGGAAATATGCTCTTTTTCTCACTTTTTTATTTTCCTTTCCTACAATTTCTTTACATTTTTTATCGAAAAACAAAAAATACTCTCTTTTTTGTAGTCAAAGGAATTTGATTGAAACATCTTCTGTAGGACCCACACTTTTCGAATATCCAAATACATATATATTATACAGAAAATCCTCTTTTATTTATTTTCCCACAAAATCGAGCTAATGAAAAACATAATGGAATGGGATTTTCAATCTCACTATATGGTTAGATGAGAACAATTTGTACCGCCAAAAAAAACAAAAAAGATGATAACAATTTGTACTAATGCAGAGCCATCATTTAAAGGTGATGTCCATTGGAACATGAGATTTTAATTTACAATTTGTATGTTACGGTTGTGTAGAAGCGAAAGAATCTTCCAAGGAACTATATGGAAACCGCATGAATTAGTATTAAAAATAAGACAGACTCCAACCACCAATAGGCCATGTAGTTAGTTCAATATAATTCAATCTTGATTATTAAAAAAATAAAAAATAAAAAGAAGAAAAATTATTATTGAGACACTTAGGCTCTGTTTGTTTCACCAGAAATTAGAGGGAAAAAAATTATTTTTTAGGATTTAAAAATTTTTCACATGTTTGTTTCAACGGAAAATATAAAATTTTAGAAAAATGTTTTAATGAAATTTAAAAAATTCTAATAAACAACTTCCGAAAAAATCTACCGAAAGTTATTTTCCGTTACTTCCAGAAAAGGTGAAATATCTTTTCTCAAATGATTCTTACGAACAACGATGATCTCTCTCTCCATTGCTATGTGATAGTTTCCCTTGCCCACTAATGATGCTGAATTCCTTTTCTTTTCTTTTTTTCTTTGACTTTTCTGCCAAAACAAACAGAGCCTTACTGGAAATAACCCAATCCCCTCCTTAGTCCTATAGACATTATTTTATGTAAATAATCCAAGTTAAGCGAGTCCAACCTAGCTCTTCTCAAGTTCATCAACTATATATATATACTAGCCCCATGTGCTATGCACGTGGGTTGCCTCTATACCAATAGTATTTATTATATAGTTATAATAATTGTTTTATAGCCTATATACAAATATAGTTTATCAAGCATCCCAAACCTTACAGAGAACATAAAGTGGCTAATATCCAAGCATCTAAATATTTACAACAAGGAGTGAAATCTATACTGTCTTTATGTTTGTATTACAGTAGATGGTAGTGTTGGAAAAGATTTTCTATTTCTTCGTATTGCACCACTTGTTTTGCGCATGTACCTATATTTAATACATAATAATAAAAATAACGTATCATAAATTGATTCATAACATAATCACATTTTTTGTTAGTAATCTTTAACGTAAAACATATAAATGTTTAAGAAGTATACCTTTTGGTTCTTCTTCTTTTTGGGATATTAAGAACTCGTAATCGTTTTAGTAGAATGCCTTCTTTGCACCTCCTTAGTAACTGAATGAAGAAAAATTTGAAGTACAAATAAAAGAAGCATTTAGATATAGTATTAAATATAAAATAATAAATAAATGAGAAGATACAATAAATAACAACATACCTCATCAAAATATACCTTCCAATGTTCATTTACATTATTTCTAAAAGAAGAAGTTAGAAACGTTAAATTAAAGTACATATTTAAAACATAATGAAATGTTATTTAATTATTTATATATATTTGTACCTCCAATAAAATACGTTTTTCCATGTTCTCATAATTGCATTCACCTGATATCCTCTACGTAACTGTGTAGTAGAAAAATATTTATAGAATATCAATTAAAAAGTAATAAAATATTGCAAATAATTGAAATAATATAATTGACACAATCTATAAAAATTCTAGAACTGTAAATATTACTCTTGATCCCTTATTTTATGTAATAAATCTTTGACCAACTTTTTAAGAGTTGTGTTGTGCAATTTTATTGAATAACGGCATCTACCACTCTAAACCCGTATCTTTGGAATCTATGATGAAGAAACATATTTATTTAATAAGGTAAAATATATGGATATACGAATGATTGATTTTACATTGAACATTTAGATTTTACAAAAATAAATAATTATAAGGGTACCTGAACTGTGTTACTCTTTTCTCCTATTTGTATTGCAATATCTGATATATTTGATTAAAGCAATCACAACAAATGTTGTAAATCTCTAGTTGCATGTGCGTGAAAAATAAGTTAGGCTTGAACCAATTCAAAACTTTTATAAAGATGTAATCAATAAATAAAACAGTGAAACATTAGTATAAAATTTTGATATAAATGAAATTAGTAAAGAGTATATTGAGATCAAAGTCTAGAATGCTTACATATTAGATATTTCTTCGCTTCAACTTTTTTATTATTTTGTTGTTTTTAATATTAAAAAAAAAGTGAAATGACGAACTAAAAGTATATATAATTTTGAAACATACTTGTAATTGTACTTGCTCATTATTTTGTTGTCTTTAAAAAAATTATTTTTTATACCTTAGATTAGAAGAAGCTTGCTTGTGTTCATTAGTATCACATTCATGTGTAAATTGCCCTTTTTCTTTGATCAGTTGCATTCTACATCATCAAATACTTTTAGTAATATGAAACCAATGGAATTTATTAAATAAGTTATTAACAACAAATAAACATTTTGAAAAGGGCTATAAACTACTGTAAGGTTTGGAGATGAGCGTTATTCATTTTCAATAAAAGATCTATATAGGAATATCGAAAAACACTTCATTATCAAGCCTCCAAAATCTTAGAGAGAACATAAAGTGGTTAATATCCAAGCATCCAAATATTTTACAACATGGAGTGAAATCTATATTGTCTTTATGTTTGTATTAAAGTAGATGGTAGTGTTGGAAGAGATTTTCTATTTCTTCGTATTGCACCACTGGTTTTACACATGTACCTATATTTAATACATAATAATAAAAAAATGTATCATAAATTGATTCATAATTAAATAATCGTATTTATGTGATAATATATGAAAAATAAATAAAATAATTGAAAATATATTGATATTATATTATTATAATAATTAACTTATTTATTTATGGAAGAAACGACAAAAATAAATAATTAAGGAACAAATTTTTACCAATCATATACAACATGTCAAGAATTAATTAAATTAGATAAAGAACATAGAACAACAAAAGCTAAAACTATTCAACACATTAAAAACAAAATATTAAAGCACCCAATAGGTTTACTTTGAAATTATAAATATATTTTATAATTTATTTTAATCGATATATAAATGAATTAGTTAAAAATAAAGTAAAAATTTTAAATTAAGTGAAAATACAAAAATTTAGTAAAAACTTCATTCCTTAAAATTAAATAATATTCTCAAAAATTAAATAAACTTCAATACTTGATTGAAGCATTTTCTGTAGGACCCACACTTTTCGAGTATCCAAATATGCACATATTATACAGAAAAGTCATCTTTCCTTTATTTTCCCACAAAATCGAGCTAAGGAAAAAAAATAATGGAATGGGTTTTTCAATCTGTCACTATATGGTTAGATGAGAACAGTTTGTACTAATGCAGAGCCATTATTTAAAGGTGATGTTCCTTGGAATATAAGATTTTAATTTACAATTTGTATGTTAGGGTTGTGTAGAAATGTTAGAATCCTCCAAGGAACTATATGGAAACCGCATGAATTATTATTAAAAATAAGAGACTCCAACCACCAATAGGCCATGTAGTTAGTTCAATATAATTCAATCTTGATTATTAAAAAAAATAAAAAAGAAGAAAAATTATTATTGAGACACTTAGGCTCTGTTTGTTTCGCCAGAAATTAGAGGAAAAAAAAATATTTTCTAGGATTTTAAAATTTTTCACATGTTTGTTTCAACGGAAAATATAAAAAGTCTAGAAAAAATTCTGAAAAACAACTTTTGAAAAAATCTATCAGAAGTTATTTTCCTCCACTTCCAAAAAAGGTGAAATATATTTTCTCAAATGACTCTCACGAACAACAATGATCTCTCTCTCTCTCTCTCTCTCTCTCCATTGCTATGTGATAGTTGCCCATGCCCATTAATGATGCTGAATTCCTTTTCTTTTCTGTTTTTTTCTTTGGCTTTTCTGCCAAACAAACAGAGCCTTAATGAAAATAACCCAATCCCCTCCTCAGTCTTATAGATATTATTTTATGTAAATAATCCAAGTTAAGCGAGTCCAACCTAGCTCTTCACAAGTTCATCAACTATATATATACTTTTAGGAGAGTTTTTAGATGGATTCTCTGAATTTCCATATCATCTGCTGATGTGGCACCACTAAATTAAAGAAGACCTCTAATCTAAATGTCTCTTCCTATTCTCAACGTACCCCATTCTCATTAAACCAAGTGTCAAAGCCGATTAATTCAAATAAAGAACTAGAAGATGAAGTGAAAGCCGAGCAGCAGCTCCTCCTCCTCCTTGGGTTTGTTTCTGTTACGTGCATATTATCCTCAGTTATACATGCCATGTGGCATGTGGGGGTCCCATCTGCAAGGCTGTGTTTATGTTTTATTAGGAGTCTAGATGCTTAGATATAATTACTTTTCAGTTATTAGCCAGTCAAAAGTAAGGAGAGAAACTAGGATCTGTATTTGAACGTGGGATGGTGTCATAGGCCATGTTGAACAGTTGTAAAGTCCTATATATATTGCTTGGGTTGTTGTTTTATCATTATCAAGAATAGAAGTTGTGTTTTCCTAAAATTAAGTGAGGTTTCGGCTCTCTCATCTAATGAGCCGAGTGAAAGTTATCTAATATAGATTTGGACATATCATTTGGTATCAGAGCCTACGATCTTGACATGGAAGAAGGAACACGCATGTCACGTTTGGACGATTCTATTGGCCAACTCCCTGAGGAATCCGAGGCAAAAAGAAGATTACTCCACGCGTTTCAAGAGGAATCTCGGGAACAACGGCAAGTTCTCAATGATACTCTTCAACGAATATCATTCAATGGTAACAACCAAGGTGAGTCATCCGCCAACCAAACAAATAAACATGATGGGGGAATACACACTGAATCTGATAAAGAGATTCAAACTAGAACCACTCGATTAGATTTTTCCCGTTTTGATGGCAGTGGATTAAAAGATGAGATAAAACTGGCCGTTCAAATGTTTAAACCCATTACTTTATTTGATGCTATTGATTTATCTAAGATACAAGAAGCAAAAATTATGTCCAGAGAAAAGGTGGGAAAATTATAATCAAAATCTGCAAGGTTCATATGAGGTTACTGAAAAACCTTTCACACCAGTCATTAAAAGGTTATCTACTGAAGATATGACGGAGAGAAGAAACAAAAAATCTTTGTTATAACTGCGATGCACGTTACACTATGGGCCATCATTGTAAAACGTCGAAGCTGTTTATGCTAGACGAAGTCGAATTAGAAGGAGATGGAGAATTAAAGTTTGATGAAGAGATTAATCAAGACAACAATCCGGTCGTGACCACTTGTTATCAATGCTAATAACCTTGTGGACAAGGTTGTTTCAACAAGGAATGATTGTTATGTGCATATTATCCTCAGTTATACATGCCATGTGGCTTGTGGAGGTCCCATCTGCAATGTTGTGTTTATGTTCTATTAGGAGTAGATGCTTAGATATAGTTACTTTTCAGTTATTAGTCAATCAAAAGTAAAGAGAGAAACTAGGATTTGTATTTGACCGTGGGATGGTGTCATAGGCCATGTTGAACAGTTGTAAAGTCCTGTATATATTGGTTGAGTTGTTGTTTTATCATTATCAAGAAAAGAAGTTGTGTTTTACTGCAATTAAGTGAGGTTTCGGCTCTCCAATCTTATAGCCGAGTGAAAGTTATCTACTATAGATTTGTACATATCAGTTTCCTCTTTCTTCTCAACTTGATTCTCTTCGAAAATGGTGGAATAATTGGAGTTGCAGAGGGAGGGCAGGGAAGGGTTCACATTCCCCACGTGATCGACGACGAAAGGACGAGGCTTGGAAGGAATGGGGCAAAAGATCAACCCCATCCACAGTATTCGACCCCTCGCCCACGGATTTTCCCAGGATGGACTCATCCCAGATTCAGGCCAAAATGATGAAACGACATCTCGGCATAGCATTCGGTTTTGTCAAACTTCGATTAGGCGTTCGTCATTCTCCGGTACCCAATCACTCCCTCTCTCTTTTTGTGAATCTATGATTGTTGCTAAAATCTGGATTGGGATCTTGGATTTCTTTTTGATGTTCTCTGGGTTTCCATTTCCAATCTCATTGAGATTGTCATGACTTTGTTTTTTAGGATATGGTTGTTGAGATTGCTTCTCTCTCTCTCTCTCTCTCACACACACACACACACACACACACAAGGGTTTGGGTATACTTGGTGTAGAGATGGATCAATGGCGGATGTTCAGCGCACCACTTGTTCTTGTTAAATGGTATGGTTATTTTACTCTTTAAATAAACCATTTGCATTAACCATATTCCTTAAAATAAGCATCCAATTTAACATCTTATTTGCAGGCCCTATTGATGATTCAAAAAATCACCTTCCTAATATTCTGTGTTCTCCACGTTTGTTGTGTCTTTGCTATTTGTCTTCACAAGCACATATTTGTAACCCCAGGCTTAAGATTTGCTATTAGATATTGAGTTTTACTTCTTAACAGATAATAGCTATTATTTAGCTGTTGAATTGTCTTACTTCTTAAGGGATTTCTTCTTTCCTTGCAAACCCTAACTCTCTTCCCTGTTTCAATTCCTCCAGGTAGCTATGATGGCTAGAGCAATAAATATATCAATAGAAACAAAGATGGCTACAAATAGTGAGTTTTATTCTTGTTATTATTTGTATATTCTTAATTTTTTCTTTAATTTAATTTTTTTAATATTCTGCTCTTCAACTGTTGAACTCATTTATGAAGGAGACTAAGAGGGGCTCTGAAGCTCTTCCTTGAGATTGGAAATTTGTTATTATCTAGCCAATCGTTACCTTGATAGTATAACCAACTCTCTATTTATGGTTTAATACTTATATCTGATATGAAAAATCACTTATTATTTGTGATATTCATTCCAAATGGTGAATATATCGTATCCTTTCAGTTTGTAGGTTAGATGCTAACCGAGGACAATGTAACAACTTAAATATAAGTTGCAATGGTATCCTCACAGATTTTGATTTAACATTAAGATGAATTTCGGACATTGCTTTTAAATATTTCTATAGTACTATCTCCATATTATTACAATTTCTTGGAACAAAATCTCATTGGCATTTACTGTCTTAAAATTGGTAGACTATCTTACTTTGATTCCTCTTTTGTTTTTTTGCCTTACGAAGATTGCTAAAAAACTTAGAACATGTGTTTATTTCGAAACTGCTCTTACATGTATCGCTTGAGTGGTATCTAATGACTTGTTTGCGAAGTCTCTTCTTTATTATTTTAACACCAATACACTCGGTGTAGTAACATTAGCAATACCCGTGAGTGAATCTAATTATTATTTTTTTTATCTTTTATTTCCTATTCACATAACTTTATCCTCCAAAGTCTTAACAAAGGTGCCAAAAAGCTAGTCTTATAATTTCCTTTTTACATTAGTTAAGATTGATTTTTCACATTTGCATACTCATGTTTTCTCTCTTGACGGGTTTCCTTTCTTGAAATTACATGATATAATGAAAGTTTAACAATTTTGTTTTTCCAATTTCAACCAAAAACAAGTGTTATGCCAAAAGCAAACAAAAGGTAGTAAGTTTGCTTCTTCAATCTTGGAGGATTGTAATTTATGCTGCGATGCCCAGTTTCATCAAATGAAAAATTGTGCTAGGAGTTGATTTTGGTTCCCACAAGATTAAAGAAGCAAACTTACTACATTTCTTTAAATGTGGAAGGTTAAATGCTCTGTTTTTAACAAAGTCTCTACAATTGAACTTAGATTTGTTATTTTCCTAATCAATTTGATTTTTTTTCCTATTATAGAAATATTAATCATGGACCGCTACAATTTCTTGGAAAAAACTTTCATTGGCATTTACTGTCGTAAAATTGGTAGACTATTTTACTTTGATTCCTCTTTTATCCTTTTGCCTTATGAAGATTGGTAAACAACTTAGAACATGAGTTTATTTCGAAACTGCACTTACATTTATCGCTTGAGTTGTCTCTAATGACTTGTTTGCAAAGTCTCTTTTTTATTAGTTTAACACCAATACACTGGGTGTGGTAACATGAGCAATACCCGGTGGGCGAATCTAATTATTATCGTTATTATCTTTTATTTCCTTTTCACAAAACTCTATCCTCCAAAGTCTTAACAAAGGTGCCAAAAAGCTAAAGTCTTATAATTTCCTTTTTACATTAGTTAAGATTGATTTTTCACACATGCATACTCATGTTTTCGCTTTTGACGGGTTTCCTTTGTTTAAATTACATGATATAATGAAAGTTTAAAAATTTTGTTCTTTCAATTTCAACCAGAAACAAGTGCCATGCCAAAAGCAGACAAGATGTGTTTCGCAAATAGCTAAATTCGTTCTCTTTCTCTCTCTTCGTCATCAAATAGGTTTCTCTCTCTCTCTCTCTTTCTCTCTCTCTCTCTCTCAGTCGATGCTACTATCCCTACAGACAATCATGCTGGAAAAACATAGGTTGTTTGAGAGACTTGGAGAAAGCTTCACTTATGCTTCACTAAGATCTCAAAGGCCAATTCTTTCTTGCAGAGCGCATCACGTGAACGAGAACTAATATTAAAGTATGTGATTCAAGACTCAAGATCCACTGGTGGAACAGTACTATGTTTCGACCACAAAAGACGCGTAGAGGAAAGTATGAAGCAGAGAAGAATATCATCAACAAAAGAAGCACCAAAAGCTCAACATTTGATGGTGAAACACTCTCACCACCAACATATAATGTAACTTTGAGTCCAAGAGTGGGAATCTCCACTCTATTTTCTACTTGGAGCCATACTTCAGCATTATCAGGTAAATCTGCCTTCTCTTATTACTTTTGAGTCCAAGAATGAGAATCTCCACTCTATTTTTTATGATTTTCTTTTATTACGAACTTAGTCCTCTGATTCGTTAAATCATAGTTTATCGTATAGTTAGTTTAGCAACGTTGTTTCTTTTCCTTTTAGGTAGTGAAAGTTTCGACTTATCCTTACTTATTTTGAAGAAATCCTATTTTAGTGAATTTAATCATGTTTTAGTATAGAAATTTCTTTTGTGCCTTTTAAGTGCTATTGATTGGTGCCTCTCTGTTAAGCTAGATGATGCTATGTTTTTCATTTCAGAGTATAACATTTAAGGGTTGTTAAGAAGAAAATCGGATCTGTTGGTTACCAATTATATGGAAAGGTAGATATCATGAGACAACGATTTTGCCAATGATGTGAACTCCTACTTGAGGTTGATCATAGGAAGTTGGAATTGAAATTGGTGTAACAATGTAGAAT
>JAUPMG010106649.1:0-12137 GCA_031762675.1 Pachysandra terminalis | reverse complement strand
TGAATCAAGGTTTTGGCTTGTGAGGAAATGTTGCAGAGACGAAAAACAGAGGAAATGTTGCAGAGATTGTGAGGAAATGTTGCAGAGACCAAAACCAGAGGAAATGAATCAAAAATGCTTTCATCAATTGAAAAATTGAATTATTACAAAGTACCTGAATCATATTTATAAAAGGCAAAAGAAAGAAAATAATAGACTAATTATAATAACCAACTCTATAACAGACTAACTATAGTAACTAACTTTTCTATCAACTCTATAATAGATTAACTATAATAACTAACTCTTTTTCTCCTCTTCCAATTTAATACGTGTAGTTTTAGATTTTAACTCCATCTGTTCAATCTGTGAGGCTATATTCCAATAACATGAAAGGAGAATGAGAGTCTACATTTAGTACCTACCAATGGACCTCACACTCTCTGCAGAAAAAACCAGGCAAAGAACAAAAAAAAACGAGGATTGGAAGCTTGGAGGAAGCCATTTCTATCACCATGTTAGTTTCTACTGTTTTTGCATTCCTCCAAGCATGCGTATTTATAGGGTTTTTAGAAGTAAAACGAAAAAAATACCAAACATAGAAACAAAGATTTTGAGACTTTCCATATATATATATATATATATATTCACTATTGGCGGAAGATTAGAATCCTTTTAATTAAGTAATTATCTTTTTAAATTAGTAAATTTCATATTTTCAGCTGTTTGCAATAAAAAATCTTAAACAATTTAAAAACTAAAAGTTTTAATTTATTTGACTTTTACAGCTTCAATTGAACGGAAATATATTGGTTCGTATATAGATTGAACAGGCAATTCTATTTAGATCATCGGTTCAATAAAATGACGGTCTGATATGAGCCGAACCAACTTTCTTAAACATTTTGATTGAACCCGAACCAAGGATTAATCTGGTCTGGCTTTTAAGACACTGCTTACTGCTTAAGAATCTAAGAAGCTTCTCTTGATCGGGATTAAGCAATAATAATAAACACAGTAAAAATGAAGATCATACAATGCACACATATATACATAGGGGGTGTAAACGAGCCGAGCTTTGCCCTGCTCGGCTCGGGCTCGTAAAATCTGGACAAGGCTCGGGCTCGGCTCAAGCTCGGTAAAAAATTCCGATCTCAAGCTCACTATTTTTTCAAGGCTCAGGCTTGGCTCTCAAAAGCTTAGTTCGGCTCGCAGAAGCTCGGCTCGTGAAAGGCTCGGTTCCACTCGTGAAAGCTCAGCTTGTTAAAAGCATGGTAAAAAAATAATTCAGCAATAATTCTTTTTTTTTTTTTGGTGAATTCAGCACTAATTCAACACCAGAAATCTGGATAACAATTCAGATTTATTCAGTTTCAATTATAACCCATCTAACAAATTTATATTTATATATATGGTACCTATGATATATAAATTTATATATGATATATAAGACCGAGTCAAGCTTTAACCGAGCCGAGCCTACCTAAGCTTGGCTCAGGCTCGTTAAAATAATGAGCTCTTTTTTGGGCTCAGGCTCGGCTCGCGAGCCTAAATATTGAACTCAAGCTTGGCTCGCATGAGCCGAGCCCTAGGCCGAGCCGAACTGGCTCGGCTCATTGACAGCCCTATATATACGTGGTTTGACAAAGCTTATGTCCATGAGAAAGAAGAAGTTTTTCCACAATGTCAAAAATAAAGAAGAAATTTTTCCACTACTGGCATAGTTTTAAATTTTGCCAAATTTCAGTTTCGGACAGGGTCTCTGAAACCGAAATCTTGTTTTTTCGATTAGAATTATTTCACGAAATTTTCGGATGAAATGTCGGAAATTTCAGCGTTATTTCGCCGAAATTTTTCTACTTTGACCAATTTTTTTTTCAATTGAAATGTTTGTTATTTCAACAAAATTTTCAGTGAAAGTTTCAGCTATTTCGGCCGAAATAAATTCTAAACACATGTTAAAAATGAAAAAAAAAAAAAGAAAAAATAATTATTTCAAGCACTATACATATCTTTAAGGTCTTATTTTTTTACGGAACTAGTACAGACTTAAGTGGGTATATTATTTTATTTCCCCTTGCTTATACAAGTACACAAATGGATTTTGTACCCATTTAAATTGAATGAAATCAAGAGACAAATTTTAAGTTTTTAGCTTAAACTTATATACATTGTGTGCTTTTTTTTTTTTTTTTTTTTTTCAGATTTTAGAATTTGAATCCTATATATTTTTGTATATTTATATATTTTTTAGATGTTGTAATAGAAATATTGTATTTATTAGTTTTAAAATTTTGTATCATTTCATATTATTAATAAAAACTTTATTTATTATTTGTTATTAAATTTTAATGTTTATAAATAACTTATATACATTTAAGTAAAGAAATCTCTGGCCGAAGCATGTGCATGTATGGAGGGGCTGAAGCTGGTTTATTACAGAGGATTCAAGAAATTGATAGTTGAAGGTGACTACTGTTTTGATTCACTACCTTTCTAAAAATGAAGGTTCCTTTTCGTGGGAAATCCAAGATTTGGGGAAACAAGCTCGGAACCTAATCAAACTTTTTGATGAAGTGGAATTTCTTCATACTTACAGAGAAGGCAACTTGGTGGCGGACGAACTTGCCAATTATGCTATAAATGTTAGATCGTGTGTATGGATTAACAGACCTCCTTTCTTTCTTTGTACTGCTCTTAAGGATGATTTTGTTGGTTGTGCTACTGGACGTCTAGTTCCAGGTTAATTTTATATAAGGTTTGATTTGTTTACCACAAAAAAAAAAAGGTAAAGAAATCTCTTTTTTATTGATTAACTTTATTGTTTATATTTTAGAAGTTACTAAAAAAAATAAAAAGAAGAAAGAAACTTGAAATTAAGCCTATATTAAAATACTTAAAAAAGAAGTAGAATCATTTAGGTGAACTATCCGAAATTTCAGTTCAAAATTTACCGAAATTTCACAACCTAATTTTGTTCAATTATTTTAATTACAAAATAGTTTTTGTTCGAAATTTCACCGAAATATCCAAAATTTTGAAAATTTCAATTTCGTTGGAGCCTATGAAATTGTTAAAATTTCTAAAATTTAAAATTAAGCACTATATTAAAAACAAATTAGGATTACAACTTATACTCCTATCCCGATTTATAGGAAAAACCCCCAATCTCCGTTTCGCTCTGCCCCATTAGGCCCCTTAAATCCCTCCCCCTTGGATCTAAAACTAGTGAATTTTAGCCACCCACTATCTCTAACAGAATAATAGTCTAACATGTTGACTCCTCTTTCTCAAAGAAACAGAAAGGCTCCCAGAGCAATGGATGATAGCTCCTTCTCCCTTCCCAATTAGGCGTAAAGAGTTGTGGGTAGAATCATAAAGTTGGCCCGATCGGCCTGACCCAACCCTAATAAGAACCTGAACTTCGAACTAGCTAGGTTCAGGTTGAGGCTTTTGCAGCCGGAATGCCTTGTCCAGACCAACTTAGTGTACATGATTAATTTACAATAGAAAAAGATGAGCTAATATATAAATAAATTATATACTGATAAATCTTTTATTGGTTTAACATGACAATAAACAATAAGATTATGGTGTTCTTAATTAATAAGGAATGGTTAAGTAGTGGATCTGAACATTTTTTCATGAGGTATTCTGATCTATTGTATCCGAATCCGAATAACAAAATCCAAATATCTGATATATCCAAACGGATTATGTTTTATATGATCCGAATTCGAGTTCGATTAAGAACTCGGATATTCGAATCCGATCTGGTCCGATCCAATAAGCTTTTCGCTTATTACACTTGAGCCTTTTTTATACTTTTAGATTTTAAATGTTTATGTTCAACTAATTTAATAGTTATTAGATAATTAAAAAATCATGTACATTCAAGACTTTATCATTTATATCATGTGCCTTTAATATTTTTAAGCCTTTAAATATTTAAATAAAAAATAATTTAATAAAAATAATAATATAATACTTCAAAAATAAAAAGACAAACAATCTCTTTTAAATAGATATGGAAAGAATAGATCCGGTTCATGTATATTTTATATTTGAACAATATATCACGCACTTTTTTATATTTTTAGATTTTTAAATACTTAAATAATTAATTGTTATTATATTTAAAAGGTAAATAAGATTTGAAGATAATGACAAATAGTATGCTTTAGGTTTTGTTTTATAACTGTAGTCTTTTATATATATATATATATGTTAAATCGGATCGTTATCAGATCAGATCACTTTTGTTCGGATTTTGGATCATAAATCTTATACCGAATCTAGACTTATTGGATCGAATCTGGATCATGATCTGATCCATTGAAACGCCTAGGTGTGGCCATTTGGAATTATACATGCGCAGGTAGGAATCTGGCACAGCCCTCCACTTCAATCCCTTCTCTTTGTAAGAAGTCTGCAGCAATAGATCTGTTTGGTTATTTTGTATTAAAAAATATAATTTCTCTTACAATAAAATCACATAAGAGCCAATCGTAAGTAATGCTGCAATAAATATTATAAGGTATGTTTCTGTAAATTATTAGTATGGTTGTGAATCAGCTCGCTTGAGCCAAGCTTGAGCTCTATAATTAAGCTCAAGAGCCTAAGCCTAAAAAAGTTTATTATCTTATCGAGATGCTCAAGCTCGGTTCGTACATGATATTTTACATCTATATTCTTATTTCATATGCTATATATAATTAATATCAAAGATATATATTAATTTATTATATTATATATAATAATAATCATCAATATTAATGTGTTTGGACGAACCTGAGTCTTTTGCGAGCAAACCTTTTTGTGAGTCAAGCTTGAGCCCGAAATGATTAACAAATCTGAGCATGAGCCTTAACCATTTCAACGAGCTTGAGCCGAGTCTTAGCCTTGCTTAAGATTTACGATACCGAGTCGAGCTGTTTTATAGCCTACTTATTTATTAGCATAGTTTTAGATAACAAAACGATGTAATTTTTATTTGTAAAACTTTATAATTCACATTTTCCAAGTCCAAAATAATTATTTAAAGGTCTCTATCTATACTAGGGGTGGTAATGGACCGGGTTACCCACTCGGCTCAATCAGCCCGGCTTTATGATTGGGCAGGCTTGGGTTTACAGATTTTAATCCGAACTCAGGCTTGATATATCTACTTCGTGTGGGAGAAGGTGACTGGATTATCCTCTGGAACAACAAGAGCAATCAACGTGAGCCCCATGGTGTATTCAATTGAGACCAAGGTTGTTGAACCCTGAATCAAAGGATTTTATTTTATTTTTATTAAAATCTATGTATACTTGATTTTGATTGGTTGAGCCGATTTCCATGCATGCAGGAACCCTGGAAAGGAATAATAATTCCATATGAAATACAAATAAGTCTAAGACGTTATCTTTCCCAAATTCGAATCACTGCAACAAAACAACTTAGTAATCCCTCACATACCAAATCACATTACTTTTTTATTCACTCGATCTCTTCCTAAACACATCATCCCTACTTTCATGCTGGACTAGGAGGAGGAGACAATGCAGCAGCAGCTCCGACCAGACTGGTTAGGCACGCAGAGAGCACCATGAGGATCATAGTTGTTCTTGCCACATAGTTGATTGCACTCAGCCTTGTCCTTGCATGGTCCGATAAATCGGCAGTCACTGTCATCTTGGGGTCCTGCATTTGTAACAGCCAAGTTAGAGTCGTTATCTATAAGACTAATAATAGTGAACTGAATCGGAGGAGATCGTCTCAGTCTGATATCGAGTTAGATGGCCGATCTAAAACATGGTCGATTTTTAAAAAAAAAAAAAAAACAAAATAAACTTATTGAGAGAAACCGGATCGTTCGATCTGACTGGTCCAAAACAAAGTCAGATCGTCTGGATCGGACAACTTAACCCGGTTTCGAACCAAGTCCGAGACTTGTTAATAAATTCAGGATGCATGGACTTGAGATCGCATGCAAATTGGATCGGCCGATCCTTTATACCATGCTTCAGACTAATCATGATCTAAGGACCAATAACATGAGAAGAGAATGACTTACCAATAAACCTCACAGACTCAGCATAAAAAACCAGGCAAAGAGCAAGAAAAACAAGGATGGGAAGCTTGGAGGAAGCCATTTCTATCAGTAGTACTGTATGTTGGTTTGTGTTTTTTGCATTCTTCTAAAAGCATATGTATTTATAACGAGTGAAAGCGATCCAAACCGTTCGATTTGTAATGTTTTTGAGCCATTTCATGACGGATTTGTTAACCAAAGATTTTGAGATTTACCAGGAAAAAAACAAACATAGAAACCAAAGATTTTGAGACTTTCCATGAATGGATTTTTGATAGATCTATTAAACAGATGAAGAAAGCTATTAGAGACAACTTAGAATCTTTTATTAGTATTTAGAAGGGATTCAAATCCTCTAAGTAAGGAAACTAATCCAATTCACCTTCTTTACTATTAAATTTATATAATTTAGACTTTTAGATTTAGTAACTAAATATTAAATTTTTGGTTTATATATATATATATATATATATATATATGATGATCCTGCAATTCTATTTAGATGGTAGGATAGGTCAGTCTGGTTTGATTTTAAAGACACTCCTTAAGAATTTAGTCTTACATATTATAAGTGTATACAAGATCTGGACCAATCCCTTATGGACACACAGAATTGAACCCATAGTGTTAAATTTGGTATTAGATCGAAGATCGTCCCAATTAGATACTGAGTTGGATCGGCGATCCAACTCGTGATCAGCTGATCCAAAAACATGGCCCATTTAAAAAAAAGAAAAAACTTTTTGAGGGAAACCGGATGACTCATATTGGATCGTCCGATCTGACTCGTTCAAAATTGAGTTAGATCGTCTGAATCGGACAACTTGACTTGGTTTCGGACCAAGTCAAAGAATTGTTAATAAATTTAGGATCGGCTTGGAGTCATGGCTCGTCTTGAGTCAATTCCAATTTGGATTGGCCAATCCTTTACACCATAATTGAACCCCAATCCTCTTTTGAGGGGACGTCCTACTAAATTCCCTCTTTTGAGGAAATTGAATCCATCAAGTGTAGTGATCATTATAATTAATATAATTTAATTATAATTAATGATAATTTCTTATAATAGGTTGTAGGTCTAATTTACTGAAATAGGAAATTTAATTATAATTATAATAACTATGGGGACTATTGTATTAAGATGAGAAGTAATGGGATTAGTTATGCAATTTATGATCTTTCTGGAGATTTGGGATTTGGGCCCAACAAATGAGAGAATGGGCTGATCGTTTAGCTCATGAAGATAGCTAAGGGTAAGTTGGTATTTCTCTCAAATTTAAATTCCAAAGAAAATTAGGATAGAGATGGAAGGAATTTTTTATTCCCTCCACCTTATATCCAAATACGTGGGATTATGGGAAAGCTCCCATAACCACTTTTACTCAACTTGGAACCCATGATCAAAAGGAAGGGGAGAACTGAGATCTAGTTTTGGCTGTAGAAAAAGATAAGAGAAAAGAAGAGAAAGAAAGAACAATAGGAGAGTGAGTTGCTGGAAGGACTTGTGGTCAGATTGCCTTTCTAGAAAATCTATAGAAATAACAAGTAGGTTTCCTTGGTTCTCCTTTTCATTATCATAAGAACATAATGATAATAAATATTGAAGAATAAGTTATGATCTTAAGATATGACATATGGTTATGTATGAGCATGAAATGGGGAGTAGCTTAATATGTATAGGATCTGGAATAAGTTAATATGATTGTTAATGTGATGAAAATATAGTGATTCATTGACCTAATATCAAATTTATTATATGATGTGAGTATGTGTAAGTGATATTTATATAGCGTGTGATGAAAAGTGGGATTAAAACCAGAATGTCTTTAATTGAGAATACGTTCTACTATTTATAAGGAATTTAGTTTATCAAATCAGGACAGATGGCATTCAAACAAGCATCCAGAGAGATGCTTATAAATATTCCCATGCGTCAAAACATATCTCGAATGCTACGTGTATTTCAACATGCCTAAGTTATTTTCAGAAAGAGAGATGAGTCACTTCCAATCCACAAACTTGCTCTGTGATAGGTTACTTTAGAACTTGAGGAACACGGTTTAAATGACACGTGTTGCATGCATAAAGATCTGAAAGCAATGTTTCCATTCTTACCGCTATTCCAGATAAGACAAAACCCCATTTAGATAAGTTATAACAGATATTATAAGTAGTTGAGGTTTTATCACGTGCTGCCAGGAATTTATTCTAATCATTTGAAGTAAAGGAGTTTATTAAATGGCGCATCCTCTTCTAGACTTCGTTTGTCACGAAGGAACCAGTTTTGGCCGCTATCTGCCTTCGAAGGATGTTAGAATAACTCTACATCACAAGGTGATCAGTGTATTCTCGAATTACCCATTTAGAGATTTCAGAATTAGATTTCTCAATGGGCAACTCATTTTCATGATTAATAGTCCCTGCAAGGAAGTTATCTAGGCCTTTTTGAAGTTAGAGTTTACTCGACCAACTCGAGTGTCTTTGACTTAATGAAATCAGAAGTACACATGGCATTCTACAACTTCTTTAAAAGAGACCTCGAAGTACAAATATCTCATTTAGAGATAACTTCTGGGGAATGAAGGTATGCCTCCGAAGTATCATCCCCGAGGATTTTATTCGAAGCAAGCATATATAATATGAAATGTCATTCGAAGTCAACTCCTGAGGATAAATATGAGCGATTTCAAACTCTACTTTGTAGTTTGAATGTATTTAAGAGTGCCTTCAAGGGTAACAACCTGTTTTTGTCCACCAAAGTACTCTTAAGTAAAGTGTATAATTTAGTTCTGCAAATTCATAACCGTCACTCAAATGCGACATATGAAGAGGCAAAAATATGACTTCGAAGTATTCTTTTGTAAGGATACTTCAAGATCAATGAATTTGAATCCATAATTGTTACTCGTAGTAACATATGGAGGGAATAACATGACTTCAAAGTACTTCTTAGTGGGTAATTCAAAGTTAATGAATGAAAAGTGTATTTCCATATTTGCCACTCAAATGTGACATATGGAGAAGTAATAACATGACTTCGAAGTACTATTTTCTAAGGGTACTTCAAAATCAGTGCAATCGTCATCCAGAAGTGTTCTTTCGGGATGAACGAAATGTGTATTTTGAGAATTCCTTAAAAAATGATTCCTTTAAAGTTAATCGAATGAAAGTCTATTTATGAGTAATAAATCCTTAGTCTTTGAAGATGACTAACCTTTGACGATTTGACTATCTCGATGTGGTTAGCCTTCGAGTTCACCATCTGGAGGTAGTTGGCCTGTGATTTGAACAAATCAGAAGGAAAGATGTCTCCTTCGTAGTTCCTACAAGGATAATGATAATAGATGGTCTTTCGAAGTCTATGGATATGATTCAAATGTGACTTCTAAGTTAGAAGGTTTAAAGTGTGAATTTGAACGCTCCTTCTCAAAGGATTTCTTTCAAAGTACATAATAAAGTAATAATATTATTCGAAGTCTCTTCTGGAGGATGAGAAGGTATGACTTCGAGTCTTGGTTGAGAAATATATATGTTTGAAGAGCTTATCAAGAGTAGCATACTCCTATTGTTGCCCTTCGGAATGAGTTATAATTTGTCTTATCAATAGTTCAAATCATTAATACTTCGTTCATCTCGAAGGTGGTTAGCGTAGAAGTTAACCACTACCTATAGATTTTGAACACGTGGAACAGTTCGGTATAATGAACCGTTTCCAGAAGTAGCTTCTTAGAGAAGATTCACCTTTTTTCAGGTGATAAGGACAGTTAGATATCTCTGACACGTTCTAAAAGTTGTTTCCAATCAAATCACCGTACAACCATTATGACAGCTGGCATGCATAAAGCGAAAAGGCGGCAGGTAGTTACGTTTGGCGGTGATTCAGTGTGTTTGGGAGTACTCAAAATCTCGTATATATATCTTAAGATGATGCCACGTGTTATATGAGATTAATTAAGCCCTCTGATCACCAGTATCACAACAAACAAAATCAAAGCATCAATTAATAAAACTTTATAGGAAAAAAAATTAATTAGAATGCTATTTACAAACAAGTGAAAAAAAAAATAAGATCAAATAAAATAAACTTTACAAAGGAAAGAAACAAAGAACTAACCATGAAGATACTTAAACGACTTAGTCACCTTTTGACGATAATCAAATATAATATCCGTTGCAATAAAAATAAATAAATAAATAATCAATTCAATTTGGTGTGTTCTTCATTCAAAATCAAAAAAGGAATTTGTTACGATATGTTAAGTGCTTAACCAAATAAGTTTTTATCAATCCCGGGAATTTTAAAACCACGGTTAAGCACATAGCAAATAGTATTGAAGCATACACTAATTCATGGTTCGAATCTCAAAAAAGACGATCTATAGATCGGATTAAAATGCCTTAATATTATATATGAGTATAGTGTCAAATCATTGAATACTTATAAGTGAATAGAGACACCAATTAAAGTGAATAGAGACACCAATAAAGAAAGGGCTAGCTACGGTCCGTATGGATAGAGTGGGCGGCCGTAAACGTCCGCTACAGAAAAGTGATAGAATATTACGATCCGTTAAAGTGCTTAACCAAATGAGATTCGTTCGTCCTGGGGTTTTAGAACAACGGTTAAGCAGGTAACAGAATTACAGTCACTTCCAAGGAAATTCCCGACGAAAAGATCATCAATGATCCCTGCCCTAGCTCCCACCGCAATGTTCATGTTATGAGCCACTTTCCCGGCCAGTAAAGATAATCTCTCTCCCCTCTGATTCTTTGGCTTCCCATGACAATTGCTTGGAGATTTTCTTCGATCTATTTGCCTCAGTTTCTCCATCGCTCGATTCCTCCGAAGTGATCTGAGAGCATATAGAGAGTGAGATAAAGCTTCCCTTTCGAATAGATAGATGAAAGAAAACCGTCTAGGATTTTGGTGGTTTAACGAAGCGAATATTGAAGCCCGTCCTAAAACGTCTCTTCTCAAATTTCATGAAATGCCATCCAACGGTGTACTCTGAACTTTACTTGCTTCATGGGTAATTATGAATTTCATTTGGATTGTTGGAGCTTTACGCCATTGTGGGAGAATTCAAGCTTTAGGGCATGGAAAATCACTTCATTCTCAGTTGATTAAACATGGGTTTTCGAATGATGTCTTTATTGCAAATAATCTGATATCCATGTATTCGGATTTCACGTTTTTGAATGATGCAAGGCAATTGTTTGATAAAATGATTGACAGAAATGTTGTCACTTGGACCACCATGATCTCTGCATATACCACTGCTGGAAGTCCTTTTGAAGCGCTTGGTCTCTACAGTCGAATGTTAGAGTCTGGTTCAGAGATACCCAATAGCTTTACATATTCCGCAACATTAAAGGCGTGTGGGTTAGTGGGGAATCTTGAACTGGGTAAGTCGATTCATGGAAGAGTTTGCAGAGATGAGTTGGAGGATGATATGGTTTTGATGAATACCCTTCTCGATATGTATGTTAAATGTGGCAGTTTGGGTGATGCAAGTAAAGTTTTTGAGGAGATTTTCCCGGAAAATTTGATTTCATGGAACACAATGATTGCTGGGTATTCCAAGGAAGGTCAGATGGAGGAGGCAATGAATCTATTTCATCGAATCCCTGAACCTGATGAAGTTTCTTGGAACACCATCATTGCTGGCTTTACCCTTAAAGAGAGCCCCCGGGCACTAGAATTTGTATGTATGATGCACAAAAGTGGTGTTAAGCTTGATCACTTCACTTTCCCTTGTGCTCTGAAAACCTGTGGTGGTTTGAGTTTGTTAACAATGGGGAAACAGATTCACTGTTATGTCATCAAAACTGGTTGTGAGTGTGATTGTTTTACTTGTTCAGCTCTCGTCGATATGTACTCAGAGTGTGGGGGAATGGATGAAGCAACAGAATTATTTGAGCGATATTCAAGCTGCAAAGGATCTGTTCATATTAAGTTAGCCCTTTGGAATTCTATGCTTTCTGGGTATACTTCAAATGAACACAATGCTTCTGCTTTCAATCTTGTTTCACAAATTCATAACTCAGGTGCATATCTAGACTCCTACACTTTTAGCAGTGC